>JABUQX010024453.1:30000-42208 GCA_015478945.1 Trachelipus rathkii | reverse complement strand
GGCAGCACACACACACACACATCTACACACACACGCAACACATCATCGACCATGCACACAGACTACATCTCGACAGGGCCTATTGGTGTGGTGGTCGTTTGGGTTCTGGTGTGACTCCAGTCTGGACACACACCACCACATCATAAACCACAGTGTCACTATGACATTATTACACGAGCATTCACTATGACACGTAAATTTTTCATCAATCGATCAACCCTTGGTTTGTTCCTCGCGAATGGTAACATAACTTTTCGGCCTCACGACCCTGAAGCATCCTTTTTGGCCCCCTTTAGGGGCTTAGGCAGTTTTTTTTGGATTGTCTTTTAACACTTTTTTGTCCTTGGAACAATTTTCAAACAGCCAAAAGCTTGACAGATACCATTGGGTCAAATTTTGCACCCACGGTAATGATTTTTGTCCTTGGCGGCTGTGTAGGGACTTAACCCTTTTTTTGATGTCTTAACCTTGTGTGCTTGACCATGATATTTCGTCCTTGGACCTTTGAACAATTACCATGGTTTCAATTTTGCCCACGCTAAATTTTTGGGCCACATCGTGTCCCAACCCGTCACATATTTCGTTCCTAACTTGAACGTATGTATCTAGTGATGTTCTATATTAGTGTTCTATGATTATTCTATGAGTGCCGGGTGAGTGCCAGGAGAGTGCCAAGTGAGTGCCAATGAAGTGCCAAGTGAGTGCAATGAGTGCCAAGTGAGTGCACATAGTTCCCAAGTGAGTGCCACATAGTGCCAACTGAGTGCCTACTTTTTTCAAGCCTTTCCTAGCCTCCCCTGAGCCTAGAAAAGCCCTAATATGGGTGTCTACCCTAGGTTATTATAGTATGATGGCATCGATTTGGTGTATATGTACATTGAGTTTTGTCTAGCATGCTTCCTACTGATAAGTTAGCTCTTTTTCTAACCAACTATAGCCACCACTTATGTCATGCTTATACAGCACATACAACTATGACACTATAACACACATTTCCACTATGACACTTTATAACACAGCTATGACACTTATTCACACTTACACTCACCCATAAGACACTTACACTCGCCCATAGACACTTACACTCACGCCATAGCACTGTGACACTTACCCATAAAACAACTGTGCGATTGGGTGGTATTTATAAGTTGCTAGGAAATTGTTTCCTAACTTATGAAGTTTCAGCGAGGTTTAAATAAACCTTTTCTAACTTTTCTACCCTATCATCATAGAAAGAGCTAATAATTGATGTCCTCCCCTAGGTCATAATTGTGAACACCAAAGGCGCAAGCATGCCGCCCTTCCGCGCAAAGACAGGTCAACCCCTGCACCGCGGTGCGCCGCCGCGCCGCGTCCACTCCGTCGCCGCGTCCCGCCGGTCGCGCGCGTCCCGCCAGCCGCGTGCGCCCGCAGGTGCAATATTTCCGAGTACCCGCCCGCCGCGGGCGCCCGCAGGCGCAAATTCCCGTGCGAATGAAATATATATATATATAATATACTACGAAGTCATTCATCTTTATTTCATACTTAAACATTTTTATTAATTAAAAACATTTTATGTTTTCTAAAACTGTAACTCATTACAGGCATCTTTTATATTTTACTTAATACTTTTTTAATTTAATAAAATTTTAAGAAATGTAAATGTAAGAAGAAAAAAACAGAGTGTCTGATATTATAAGCATTTTTATTTTACTAGCACTGTAGCGATAATTTTAATTAAAAGATCACTATACATACATACTTATAAGCCAGTAAATCAGTAATCATAGAGTGTTACACCTAACACCTTAAGGATAGTTGCTTTTGTTTTACTGCTTTACTAGTTTAAACTCATGTTTAACTGCTTTAACTCGTTTTTTACTGCTTTAACTCACATATTTATTAAAATTACATACCTTAAAGCAGTACAATAAATTTCAATAGAGGTGTTACATAGCAAAAAGGGGTTAGTATGCTTTTGGTTTTAACTGCTTTAACTGCTTTAACTCATGTTTTACTGCTTTAACTCATGTTTTATAGACTGTTTTAACTCAATATGTTTTAACTTGATGAACTCATTATATTATTAACATTAACATACCCTTAAAGCAGTGAAATCAGTAAATCAATTAAGATGCTGACATATCACTCAAAGGGGATGAGTATGCCTTTTGTTTTACTGTTTTACTGCTTTAACTCAATGTTTTTACTGCTTAACTCATATGTTTTACCTTGCTTTAAAACTCAATATATTTTATTAACATGTACATTACCTAAAGCAAGTAATTTCAGTAAATCAAATAAGAGGTGTGACCTAACCCAAGGAGGGATTAGTATGCTTTATGTGTTCACTGGCTTTACTGCTTCTAACTCATGTTTTACACTCGCTTAACTCATGTTGTTACTCGCTTAACGTCATATGTTTTAACTGCTTTAAACTCATATGTTTCTACTGCTTAACTCAATATATTTATTAAACATTAGATGTTTTTTAACATTTTGTTTTAATGACTTTTTATTTATTTTATTATATTTTTATTTAATTTTTATTATTATTTATTATTTTTATAATTTTATTTTGTATTTTTTTATACCTAGTGTTATTTACTTCATGCCTATTGTTATTATTATTTAGAAACACACATACACACCACACACACACACCAGCACAGTCGGCACACACACACACACATCACACACACACACAGTCCTCACGCACACACACAACACACACACACACACTTTATACTCACATTCACTATGACACTTATGCACACACACAGTCACTATGACACTTACATTTACGCATAGATTTACTTACATTTACACTTATACACACGCGGTCAACACGCAAACACACAACACACACTACACTTACACTTATACAACATTCACTATGACACTTATAAACAAATTCACTATGACACTTACATTTACGCCATAGACACTTACATTTACACTTACACACCCACACACAGATTTACTTACACTCACAAACAGATTTACTTACACACGCAGAATTTACTTACACTCACACAAGATTTACTTACACTCACACAGAATTACTTACACTCACACACTAGATTTACTTACACACACAGATTTACTTACACACACACGCATTTACTACCACGACACAGATTAACTTACAACCTCACACGCAGATTTAGCTTACACAGCACACACACACCCACAACACAACGCACACTCACTTTACACATATAACGTATAATTTATTAAAATTTTATGTTTTAATTAAAAACTCGTACATTTATATTACTCATTCAAATTTAACTAAGTATTTTTCAAAAAGTTTCTTAAAAAAACTTCTATAATAAATCAATCATCTATCTTTGAACAAAGTAAATTTATTATTAATGTTAATACTTTTGTATAATTTTTATAACATCAAGTTTTAAATAACTTTTTACTAAAATTTTTATGAAATTTATAAAAACATTAAAAGTCAATAAATCAGGTAAATCAGGTAAAAAGGCAGCCCCTAGACCCCTCTACATCCAAGCAGCCATCGGTTTGTTCTTTGACTTACTGCTTTACATCATCTTTAGCCATGTAATAAGTATAAAATTAACAAAATAAGTTCTTTTTGCTAACATAACATGTATTTTATTAAAATCTTTTTAAAGTTCTTATTTAAAAATATACATATTCACTAACATTTATAATTATTCGCTCGATGTTATAAAAATAATTTCAAAGTTTTTAAACTAATTCCGGATTTTCTTTATTATATTATTATTGTATTAATCTATGTTACCATTGACAATCCATCACAAGAAAACACAACAACCCGCACTCCTTACAGATACGAAACCTGAACCTCTCTCTGGTAAAATGTGTTTTGGAAATAACTTACTTTAGGCATAGAATTTAGGAATAAATCCTTTTTGTAGCCCGGGGCGATTTAGGCCCAATTCCAGGTCAAAATATATTTCAACAACTGACTCTTTTTCTGTAAATTGTGGTGCAATAACTACGTTACGCCTAAATTTAGGCCTAAATTTAGGAAAGCCTTTTTGTATCCCATGCTGATTTAAACTAATACCAGGTCAAAAAGGTAATTCCAGTATAGAGAGAAAAGAATCATTGTTATTATTATTATTTTTATACACTATAGTTCCAAAACTGAAACATCTGGATCGGTTAAGCATCGTTTAAAACAGGTAAAAGGAAATGTTTTTAGCCTTACTTGTGATTGGGTCGGAGTAATCCTTATCTCTATAAGACCTCGTATGTGATTGGTCGAGAATTATTTTATCGTCTTTTGAAAATTAACTTTGGTCTTTAAACTTGTATTTGAGCAGGTGTGTATTTATATCTTTTAACCCACTCATTTAATCATAGTCATTTTTAAGCTGTTAAGCGGTGCACAAGTTAACTGCTGAGTTGTATTAAAAGTGTTTTATTTTACTAAGTGTTATCATATTTATAATAACATAACTTACATTTGAGAATAATTATTAATTTCCTAGAATAGAATAATAATTAATTCACTATATTTAGTAGATCACGTGAAGCCCCCAAAAAAACCCGCCCAAAGGGGAAGCCCCCCCCCCCGGCAAAAGCCGCGACCCGGTGCGGCACCGACGCATGAACCACCGCCGGCGTAATATTAACTATACGGCGGTCGCGAAAATATGGAGCGTTGTATTTTCAAAGTGGTAGGGCATATATCCTAGAGGTTGATATCTTTAGGACACCGTCCCATTCAGTATGTATAATATTAGTTTGTGTACTGTATCAAGGTATATTTACGAACCTTATAACATGTGTTCAAGCGCATTAGTTTATTTAAAGTTCTGGTATATCAGTGTTTATTACAAACCAAGGGAGATATTCTCGATGGTTGCCGAATGGCATACAACATCTGATATAGAAGAGCTGATGAAGCTTGCATACTTCGAATGTAATTGTTGAAGTATATGTATGATATGATACCAATGACGGAGATCCATAAGAGAGTAAATTAACGGTTTGTAAACATATGAGGGGAAAGTTTTATTAATGCATGTACCAACGTTGTGTTTAATTCATTATTATAGGAACTAAGTAAAGCATACCCTCCAATAAACACCTTTTTTTTAATAACTTATGCATAGAAAGTATTAAAACCGTAAAAGACCATACCTTGAAAAGGATGGAATGGGATAATTCTATACATTACACTCTACGGTCGTATATAGGTGTAACTTAAGGCATGATAAAACTTGTTTTACATTCCTGATATAAGTAATTAAGATCTTTAAAGGCCTACCACGAAAAGAGGAACACTGGCCTAACGTCAACACGCAACAGTATTTGTTCGTATTTCCCTCAGGAATTTAAAACATTAGGAGCTATTTATGCAAATGCTTTGTGTAGACAAATCGAAATGTTCTTTTTAATTCAATAATTAGATTTTTATTTATGAAACTTTACCAGTGAGATGGTATTTTCTAATAAATAAAATTAAAAATGTTCAAATGTAAGAAAAAAATGAAGTGCCAGAAAAACGCAAACGGTATATTTGAAAATACAAAAATTATGTAATGAAAGTTTACAACGGCATATCATAAAGAAAATATTTTCGCGACCGCGTAGTAATATTACGCCGGCGGGTTCGTGCGTCGGTTCCGCACCGGGTCGCGCGCTTGCGGGCGCTCTTGCGTTTTGCCTCACGTGATCTACTATAAATCTAGTGAATTAATTATTATCTATTCTAGTGAAATTAATAATTATTCCTCGATGTAAGTATTTATTATAAATATGATATACACTTAGTAAAAATAAAAACACTTTTAAACAAATCAGGATAACTTGGTGCACTCGCTTAACAAGCTAAAATGACTATGATATCTGTTTAAAATGAGTTGGGGTCTAAAAAATAATAAAACCACACCTGCTAAAATACAAGTTTAAAGAACAAAGTTATTTTCAAAAAGACGACATAAAATAATTCTCCGACCAATCACAATACGAGGTCATATTAGAGATTAAGGATTACTCCGCCAATCCACAATGTAAGGAAAACATTTCTTTCTTACCTGCTTAAAAGGATCTTAACGATCCAGCATGTTTCAGTTTGAATATAATTATAAAAATAGATAATTAATAACAATTTGATTCTTGTCTATGACTGGTAATTACCTTTTTTTGTAGTTGCTAGCGTGGTAATGGAGGCCTTAAATATCAGCAAATGGGATACAAAAGGCTTATAACTAAATTTTAGGCCCTATAATTTAGGCCTAACGTAGTTTTTGCACCACATTTTTACAGAAAAAGGTAAGTTTGAAATATATTTTGACCTGGAATTAGGCTGAAATCGCCCCGGCTACAAAAAGGATTATCCTAATTTTAGGCCTAAAGTAGTTATTTCAACACAATTTACAGAGAGAGTCAGTTTCTTATCTGTAAGGAGTGCGGGTTGGTGTGTTTTCTCGTAATGGATTGTCAATGACAGTAAATTTTTGTCGGTGAAATGATGCGGTGAATCCGATTTTTATCTAAGAATTGTCTGATGAATATTTTAGTTAACACGGCAATAATATAAATGTATAGTGAATAATTGTTATTTTTAAATAAGGACTTAGAATGATTTAATAAAATACATGTTATGTTAGGAGAGGAGAACTTATTTTGTTATTCTTATACTTATTACATGGCTAAAGATGATGTAAGCAGTAAGTCAATAGAATCAAAACGTGCCATAGCTTGGGTGTATGAGGGGTGCTAGGGGCTGAACCTTACTGAATTTAACTGATTTTTGCTTTAATGTTATTAATAAAATTTCCAAAATTGAGTAAAACTAGTGATGTTTAGAGATAGAAAAGTTATTAAATTAGAATCTAACAGTATTACCTGAAGGTGAAAACAATAAATCCTGTGGTCAAAGACAATGATTGATTTATTTATAATAGAAGTTTAAGAAACTTTGAAAATAATTTTAGTTATATTTGAATGATTAAAAATATAAATGTACGTGTTTAATTAAAACATAAAATGTTTTAATATTATTTGTTATTTGTGTAAGTGAGTGTGCGTGTGTGTGGGTGTGTGTTGTGTGTGTAAATATCTCCTGATTAGTTAATTTTCGAGTATCGGTTTGTATGCTCTGGGTGTTGTAAGTAAATCTGGTGTGTGTAAGTAATCTGCTGTGGTGTAAGTAAATCTGTGTGTGATGTAAGTAATCTGTGTGAGTGTAAGTAAATCTGTGTGTGAGTGTAAGTAAATCTGCGTGTGTAAGTAAACCTGTGTGTTGAGTGTAAGTAAATCTGTGTGTGTGTGTAAGTGTAAAATGTAAGTGTCCTATGGGTAGAATGTGAAGTGTCATAGTGAATGTGGTGTATAAGGCATAGTGAATGTGTGTATGAGGTGGTAAAGTGTGTGTGTGTGTGTGTGGGTGTGCGTGTGACGCGTGTGTATAAGTTATAAATGTAAGTGTTATATTTGTAAATGTAAAGTGTCTATAGTGAAATGTGGTGTATAAGTGTCATTAGTGAATGTGTGTGTGTGGTGTGGTGTGTGTGTGTGTGTGTGTGTGTGTGTGGTGTGGTGTGTGTGTGTGCTGTGTGTGTGGTTTCAAAATAATAATAAGCAATAGGCATGAAGTAAACTAACACTAAGTATAAAAATAAAAATAAAAATAATAAAAATAATAAAAATAATAATAAAAATAAATAAAAATAATAATAAAATAAATAAAAAATTAAAACAAAATAAAAAACATAATGTTAAAAATGAATATATGAGTTAAAGCAGTAAAACATATGAGTTAAAAGCAGTAAAACATATGAGTTAAATAGCAAGTAAAACATGAGTTAAAAGCAGTAAACATGAGTTAAAGCAGTAAAGCAGTAAACAAGAAGCATACTAATCCCTCCTTGGTGTTAGGTCACACCTCTTTTGATTTACTGATTTACTGCTTTAAGGTATGTAATGTTAAGAAATATATGAGTTAAAGCAGTAAAACATATGAGTTAAAGCAGTAAAACAGTGAGTTAAAAGCAGTTTCAGGGTAATCACTACTAGACTATCTGTTTTGAGGTATGTATCAATGTTTATTGATTTACTGAAATTTTAATGCTTTTAAGTGTATGAATGTTAATAAATATAGTGAGTTAAAGCATAAACATATGAGTTAAAACAGTAAAAAATATGTTAAAGCAGTAAAACATGAGTTCAAGCAGTAAAGCAGTAAAACAAAAAGCATACTAACCTTGTTGAATAATGTAACACCTCTATGATTTAACTGGATTTTACTTGCTTGTTAGATGGTATGTGATTTTTCGTAAATTTGTGTGTCAGAAGGCATGGTAAACCACTTAAGTAAACTGGCCAAAAAATTAGTTAAAGCAGTAAAGCAGTAAAACCAAAACAATATTATCCCTTAGGTGTTAGGTAACACCTATATTGATTTACTGATTTACTGCTTTAAGGTATGTAATGTTAATGTTTTTTAATAAAATTTCGTACACAGTTGTAGTAAAAAGACCATGCGCATATATCAGGCACTCAAGTTATTTCAGCGATTACATTCAATTTTTAAAAATTTATAAATTAAAGAGTATGAAGTAAAATTACAAGTATGCCTGAATGAAGTTACATGTTTTAGGTCGCGAAAATGTTTAATAAAAATGTTTAGTATGAAATAAAAATGAATGAATCTCGTAGTAATATATAATTATATATATAATATATATATATATATATATATATATATAATAATATATATATATATTATATATATATATTAATATATATTATATATATAATTTTAACTCGCGCGGGAATATTGCGCCTGCGGGCGCCCGCGGCGGGCGGGTACGCGGAAATATTGGAGCCTGCGGGCTCACGCGGCGGGCGGGGAAACGCGGCGGACGGGAACGCTGCGGGTCGCACCTGCGGGTGCGGGTTGACTGTCTTTGCGCGGAGGGCGCAATGCTGCGCCTTGGTGTTTCTAATTATGACCTAGGGGAAGACATCAATATTAGCTCTGTTTCTATGATGTAGGGTAGAAAAGGTAAGAAAGGTAGAAAAATGCTAACGTCATGAGTAATGAGGGGGGGGGGAAACATTCTAGCAAACTTATAATACTACACCAATCGCCAAGTGTCTATGGGTAAGTGTAAATGTGTCTTTGGGTGAGTGTAAGTGTCTATGGGTGAGTATGTAAGTGTCATATGGACGAGTGTAAAGTGTGTATAAGTGTCATGTGTGAATAATGTCATCATTGTGAATGTGTGTTAAGTGTTCATAGTGTATTGGTGTGTATAAGTGACATAGTGGTGTATAAGTGTTAGAAAAAGGACTAAACTCGATAGTAGTGAAGTCATCCTAGCATACTTTGTAATCTACACCAATCGATTTCCTCATACCTTAACGCTAGGGGTATGACACCATTATTAGGGCTATTCTAGGCTCAGGGGAGGCTAGAAAGGCTTGAAAGAAAGTGGCACTCAGTTGGCACTATGTTGGCACTCACTTGACACTATGTGGCACTCACTTGGCACTCATTGGCATCACTTGCCACTCCATTGGCATCTCTTGGCACTCACCTTGGCACTCACTCTGACTCACCCGGCACTCATAGAATAATCATAGACACTAATAGAAACATCACCAGATAGCTACGTTCAAGTTGGACGAGAATAAGTGACGGGTGGGAAGACACGATGGCCAAAAATTAGCGTGGGCAAAATTGTCCCATGATATGGCAAGTTCAAGGCCGAAATATCATGGTCAAACAAGGTTAAGAAATCAAAAAAGGGCTAAAGTTCCTAAAGGAAAGGAACAAAAAATTACCGTGGTCAAGATTGACCCATGGTATCTGTCAAGCTTTGGAGAAAAGGTCAAGGACAAAAAAGGTAAAGACATCAAAAAGGGCTAAGCCCTAAAGGGTGGCCAAAAAATTAGGGTGGGTCAAAATTGACCCATGGAAAACCAAAGGGTGATCGAAAAAAGTTAGTGTCATAGTGAATTTGTGCGTATAAGTGTCATATGAATGTGTGTATAAGTGTAGGTGTTGTGTGTGTGTGTGTGTGTGTGTTGTGTGTGTGTGTGTGGTGTGTGGTGTGTGGTGTGTGGTGTGTTAGGATAGATCCATACATGCGTTCAAGTTAGGAGCGAAATATGTGTGGCGGGCGGGACACGAGTGGCCAAAAAATTACGGGGCCAAATTGACCATGGTATCTGGCAAGCTTTGGAGAAAAGGTCAAGGTCAAAGGTAAAGACACTTCAAAAAAGGGCTAAGCATAAGGCGTGGCCAAAAATTAGGGTGGGCTAAAATTGACCCATGGAAGACCAAAGGGTTGGTCGAAAAAATTAGGGTGGGGTACGTACAACGGTTGCTTACGCAACCGTTTGGCGAACCCTTCTTCGAAGGGTTGCCAAAAATTAGGGTTGCGAAAAAATTAAGGGTTGCAAAAATAGGGTGCCAACCTTAGCAGTGCCAAAAATTACGGGGGCCAAAAATTGACGCCATTGGAAGATCAATAGGGTTGGGACGAAAAAAGGCCAAGGCCGAAAAAGGTCAAGGTCAGTCAAGGTCGGTCAAGGGCGGTGTGCAATATAGCCTTGGTACTACTAACACCTCTTTCACAGAACTATAACCTCTTTGAAAATGCGCAACTTAAACTTCGTCTGTCAATAAAATTTTTTATGCTTATTTTCTCGCGATTTTAGTTGAAAGGATTGTATTAGATCTCTTTCTAAACAAGCTTCTAAGAGTTTGGATCTTTTGAGGTGCCTAAATAATTTCTTCACATCCACCACACCATTTGTTTATTATAGGGGTATCGTTTCCCTATGTATAGAGTATGCCTTACACATCTGGGGTGTTCCACTCTTATAACTCTCCTTGAGAAGGTGGAGTCTAAGCCTTTTCATCTTATCAACTCTAATGATCTCGCAAACTCTCCTCAATCTCTTTCAGTTTGCCAAACTCTTTCATTACTCTCCTTATACCATTGCAATTACGATGGATACTCCTTTACTGAACTCTCCTCTGAGGAGAGCTCTTACCACTCCTCTTTCTACACAATCTCATTCTTTCTCTATCCAATTCTATTACTCCATCAGTAAGGTCTGGAAAATAATCCATTTATCTATATTTCCAACTTCAATATATCGGGTCATGTCGGCTTTTAAATTGACCTTCCTTCTGGATTTTCCCAACTTAAGTGGAATATGGTATGCCTCTACCATTTACCCATCGGAGGAGATATAAAAAAAAATTATACAAGGATTAACTTAATTATGTGTAAAATACAATAAATATTTCCTTCACTGCGCAGTACAACCTTGTTGTCTTTCAATAATGCTAAAAAAATAAAATATTTAACTTCAAAGATTAAAATCTTTAAACCCAAGTTAAAATGAAATCGAAATGTTGAAAGAATTCCAAAAAGAATAAAAATTTATTTTAAGCAACATTTAAAATGATAAAACTGAAAAAAAAAAATTGGATCAACTTTTAATACTGATTATGGGTTGGTTGGCCAACCTTAATGCTGATCGAATTTAAATATAACTGAGCAAAAATATATATCTTATAATGTCTTCTCTAAATAAATTAATACGAAACGACGATTCACAAAATATCAAACTTTAATTTATATATATATATATATATATATATATATATATATATATATATATATATATATATATATATATATATATATATATATATATATAATATATATATATATATATATATATATATATATATATATATATATATATATATATATATATATATATATATATATATATATATATATATATACTATATATATGTATATATATATATATATATATATATATATATATATATATATATATATATATATATATATATATATATATATATATATATGTATATATATATATATATATATATAGTGATATTTGGTTTCAAACTTACTAAACATCTCAAAGACACTACAATAGCTACAGGAAAAGGAATACATTAATTTGGAATCGGTAAAATTTTAGTGCGGAAACTGTAAAAAAAAAAATCATATCTCAGAAAACTACAATAGCTGCGAAAGGACTACATTTTGGAATCCTAAAGTAAATTTTAGCTAGGAAAGTATAAATAAATAAATGAATAAATAAATAAAATAAATATTGGCTTTTTTTTTTTTAGGAGCGGGGGACATAGTATATATATTATTTGTAGGTATTACGGCAATGTAGGGGGCTCAGCCGACGGGGAACACAGGGG
>JABUQX010024453.1:0-25000 GCA_015478945.1 Trachelipus rathkii | reverse complement strand
TTTTTCAGTTTCTTAATTCTAAAATTGTGAACTTGTAATGATTTTATCACGAAGCAAATGAACCTATTTTCTTCTTCATTACATACACAGTAATATATACTGGCGAAAAAAAATTCCACCAACCCCGTACATTTATTTCACTTTGAATAATATTAACTCTTTTGAGGCACTATAATGACTATATTATATGAAATAAATATGTGGTTTGAAAGGTTACTTTATTGCCGTTAAAATGAGATAGTTTCAAGGATATTTTCAGTTACCTTTCTAACCGTTTACAAAGTTAGGAAAAGGAAAGTGAGGAAGCAAAAGGGAAAAAGGAACAAAAGAATTTTTAATTCAACAAAGAAAAGGAGATAATGAAAGAAAATTATTCTTATTAACTTCTATAACTAAGCCCTCCCCCCACTCTAATAACTGCTTCAAACCAGTTTTTCAAAAACTTTATCAACGTAACAATAAAATATTGAGGGAAATTCTACCATACTTCTTCGATCGCTTTCATGAGAGCAAATTGTGACACAGAAACAGGAATTTTTGCCCGAACTTTTCTCTTCAGCTCTTCTCATAGATACCCTCCGAGGTTCTTGTAAGCACTACTTTCTGACCACTGCACTGCATCACCGACATATCGACGTGCTCTAAATACTGACATAGAGTGTTAAGGAGAATAGAGTTTGCATGACTCCGGGGTGAAAAATTTGATTCTAGAGTTTGGAGAGGAAGGAAATTCCTGAAGGCAACGTCCCTTGATTAAACCGAAAGCACAAGAATTAGCAGCAGAGTTAAACAAGGGACTAGCCCAAATGTCGACAGGGAAAATGGTCGACAGGTCAAGTGGTCGACACATCAAAAAGATTTCTAGTACAGCCCGCTGCGGGCGTTAGGTTAAGTTAGGTTAAGTTAAGTTTTGTTGGATTCGTTAGAGGAACTCTAAATAACCAGATTTTTTTTACAAATATCGATCATTTTTCCTGTCGACCATTTGGTATTAGCTTCGTTAAACCAAGGTTTTTTGTTATAGTTGAAGGGAAAGAATAATAATATACTCCTAAATGCCAGAGAGAACCACTTCGGGCAATGCTCTCGGCACACTCCCAGTGATCCTCTTTCATTGAATCAGAAGCAATTCCATGGGAAATCAAAGAAGTACGACAGGTTTTCAGTACCGAAATCCCAGAAACGTTTCCTCGCTGTAGGAAAGGAAACGTTTCTGCGGAAGGATTGAAGAGATAGAAGAGGATATGAAGATAAAAAGGTGATCAAAGGAATCCAGAGGAGGAAAGAGTTTAACAGAATAAGGAGAAGTATTGTAAATTAGGAAAAGGTCAATATTATTGCTCACAGGTAAATGCAATGGATACTCTACTACTCATTTTTAACGTATTACATGTCTTATACTCTATATACTAACACTTTCTTTTAGAATTTATTTTAAAAATCCTTCGCTGCTCCTACCACACATCAATGATTTTGAGTTGGCGGCTTGCTTTGAATGTCTCGAAAACTCAGACTGCGTGCTCCGGATCGCTATCTTCGTTCTTCATTAACATTTTCATCGTCCACTGTCTTTATTTTAATGTCTACTTTATTGAACATTATCTCTCTTCTTTGCAGTACTTCTAAAACTCATATTTTTTGAGCGCTCAGATACCAGTCTCTACTCTGTTCCCTCTCCCTTCTTTACCTTCAAGTTTTGCCCCAGGGTAGGTGTTGTGAGTACGTTTACAACGACATTATCTGTTTTAGTGTTATTAATTTTGAGTCTATAGGCACCCTTGCGATTAAATTTATTTGTTCTGTGTATTTATACCTTATCTCTATAAACTCAGAGACTATCTAACTAAAAAATTATATTGATCTTGTCTGAATTCATCATTATTGATGATTTCACTATTCACCACAAAAAGAATGAGTTTCCTCTATTTCTCTAGATACAGCTGCTGAACTTACATATCATTTCCGTCAACAAAAACCAAAAGCATGTAATGTAGCTTCCAACGCACAAAAACTTATCAGCTTTAAATCCGTCTTAAGTGGTCAACCGTTTCCATTTATAAGTTCTTACTATATTCTATCTTATATATATATATATATATATATATATATATATATATATATATATATATATATATATAATATATATATATATATATATATATATATATATATATATATATATATATATATATATATATATATATATATATATATATATATATATTTTACAGAGATAAACACCATCACTCACGGGCAGAGCCCTAATCAAGGAGGAGGTGTACTCACTTAACGTCCGAGCAGGACGAAGCCAAGCCTAAGGAGAGAAATGTATTCTTTCCCATATTCTAAATTTGTATATACATTTAATATTTCAAATAAAGTCACTGCATTTTTATATAAAATAAATAAATATTTAAAATATATATATATATATATATATCTATATATCTATATATATACTATATACTATATCTACCTCTATATATATATATATATATGTATATATAATATATATAATACATAAATACATATACATAACCCAAATACATATACACATACACAACATATATATACAAATATAAATATCACTACTATTATTAATACTATCACTATCATTACTATCATTATCACTACTATCACTAACAGTATTATTAACGATAACATTAATACTAACACCAATTATTAACACTCACTATTTTCATTAACACTAGATTTATCACTAATAATTTATATTATTATTACTATTATTATTATTATTATTATTACTATTATTACTATTATTATTATTATTATTATATTATTATTATTACTTTATTATATTTATATTATTATTATTATTATTATTATTATTATTATTATTATTATTATTATTATTATTATTATTATTATTATTATTATTATTATTATTATTATTAATAATTATAATTATTCAATTATATTATTAATATATACAAATTATTTAACACTATCACTTTATCATTAACACTAGTTTTGTCACTAATTATATTATTATTACCATTAGTAGATTAAAGAATGAATCCCAATCTCTAGCAACCACCATGTATCGAGCAGTCCTCTTGTTGAGCCTGAAAATGAAGATTCGGAGAGGCGTCATAACCACACAGTTTACAACTTAAATCAGATTCCATTTGATCAAATTAAAACATTCGATGAAGTATTCAAATATAAATTTCCAAATTTCCAATTTCAAATATATATATATATATATATATATACATAAAGAAAATAAATATAATAATAATAATAATAATGTTAGATTTAATAACAATAATAACAACAACATATTATAATATATAATAATAACATTTATATATATATATATAAATAAAAATAATAATAATAAAAAAAAAAAAATAAATATATATATATATATATATATATATATATATATATATATATATATATATATATATATATATAAAGGCGAGATGGTGATTTCTTCCCGCATGGATTATGGGGCGACAGGGCTAGCAACCCCGGTCCTTTCCTTTTTGCTTGTAAATCTCTTGGACCATCGTTGGAATCTTATGTGCCTAGAAGCACGATCCTCTGGAGAGATCTGGGAGAAGGAGTTTCGAGGCCAAATGGAAGAAGATGCTAGTTCCACTAAGAGGGTGAAACTCTACGAGAGTACAGAACTCAGGACTTATCATCGAGCCATTCCCCCGTAGAAATAGTTTTCTGGAATATCTGGATCGAGGTTTCTTGTTGAAGAAGGAAGTGCTGGTCCAACTATTTCAGGGCCTTCCGCGAAGATGGTAAATAATAAATAATAAAATAGTATATAAAGGTGATCCTCTCTGTTAATTAGTTTTTGCTGAAAGTTCTTTCGTTCAGGACATTGCCCTATTCTAAGAGGAGAGCTTTCGTTCTGGAGTTTCTTCCTAGAATCCGCATGATGTGTTAAACAGTGTCTTCGAACATGCAACTTAATCATTCTACCATTAAACTACTGTAACGTGTGATAATATTTTTTCCATTCGAATAAACCTCATAAATCTTTGTTATAAAAAGAACGAAACTTTTTTTGTATGTTTTATTCATCACAGTAAATACAGTAGTTTTCATACTCCAGAAAACCATGATACAAAATCGTGGTAAAATTTATTATCATGACAATAAAAACTCTGTTCTCTGCAATAACTGTTCCAAATAGAAGGAAAATTTCTCATCCCTTTGAGTATCGTCCTATCACTTTACTTTCTATATATCTTTAACAGAAATATTCGAAAACATCTTAAAGTCTTCCAATTTTATCTCTATTCTTTCTACTGCATGAAAGGATTCAGAAAGGAAAACTCTTCTGTTCATCTCTCTCTCTCTCTCTCTCTCTCTCTCTCTCTCTCTCTCTCTCTCTCTCTCTCTCTCTCTCTCTCTCTCTCTCTCTCTCTCTCTCTCTCTCTCTCTCTCTCTCTCTCTCTCTCTCTCTCTCTCCGACATTTGGTTCTCTGCTCTTTTGGCATTTTGAGCTTTTGATCGGGCGTTAGACATATCGACAACTTTCGATAAAGTTTGGTGGAAAGTTTTGGTTTCTAAATTTTCCTCTCTCGGGATTTATTCTTCCTTTTATGACCATCTCAATGATTTCCTTTCCGATCGTTCTAAAGCAATTGTTGCAGACGATTACTACTTATTCTTTAAATCAATCAATTGTAGCGTTTATTACGGTTCTATCCTATCCTCAACTCTTTTTGCATTATTTATTAATGATATTTTTGTCACTTCGTAATAAATTATGCACAAAATATCGCCATTCATTTTGAAAAGCGTGCCTCCCTACAGGGCACATCTGATGGCAAAGCTTAAGTCATCTAATTTTAATTTTTAATAAAAATAAAAATAATAGTTAATCAAAGCAATTAAGAGTATACCAGGTCCTACTTATTAAGACTTTTTTGCACATGTCTGACGCATATATACGTAAGAAAGTTTACACAGTTTAGCACAAATTTCGTGTAAAATAGACAAGCAGGACTTAAAGATAGTTTACTTTTGTTTACAAACAATTGGAATCAGCTGTTGTGATGGAGCCCGGCGATTTGGAATAAACAGAAATAAAAAAAAATAGTTTTTATCAAAAATAAAATATCAACAATTGTGATGGAATTCAACAATTTGGAAGAAATTAAAATTAAGGCCAATTTTATTGAATGAAATCATCATCAAATCAAACGGGCCTCAGAGTAAAAACACCTATGAGACACACAATAACCCGACCTAACTACCAGTTTAGTAAACATTCTCGTTTTATAGTCTTTAAACGAAATAAGTATTAAAGCAGAAAAAAAATATGGATACCACAAAATATTTGGGACAATTTTATTCATTGTTTTATTAACTCGGGGAGTCCTAAACTCAACAACCCTCCTTTATATGATGATTCCATTGTATAGAAAAAATATATAAAAAAGATGATTGTAAAAAATTTCTGCAGCTTTCTGCCGACAATTTGTGTTTCCATTTTTATTGTAAGCTCGTCCTAAATTCGATGAACCATGGAGAAATTACAGCCTTAAGCCCGGTCCACACTTACGGACTTGAGGAACGATTGTCCATGATTGTTCGTACGGACAAGCCCACGACAAGTTCAAGTGTCTTACAACTTGCGAGAAACTGATCAAATTACTTGAGGAAGTTTTCCGTGCACATTTGCAGACATAGATGGAAAACTTGCACGAACCAATCTTTTATAAAAGAAAAGAAATTTATAATAGAAAAGATTTATTATTATTACACTTTGTGTTTAAAGAACTAGAACATGTTTTGAGTATTTCCAGTTTTAATAATCATTTTATAAGGCTGTATATATTCACATATTATATATATATAGATAATAATATATATATAGTTAACTATTATATAATAAATATATTATTATTATATATTATATTATATATTAATATTATATAATATATAGTATTATATATATATAATATTTTCTATTCTATAAATATAATATAATATATTAATTATATAATATACTATATAGTATAGATTGTATATACTATATATACATATACTATATATATGTTTGAATTAGTATATAATATATGATATATATCTATATATAATAATATATATTTTTATAATTTGATTATAATAATATATATAATAATATATTATATTATATATATAGTTATATTACATATCATAAGTATATATATATATTATATATTCAATATATATATATACATATACTATTATTATTATATAATATATATATATATTATAATATATATATAATAATATTACTATATATATATTGATATATATATATATAAATAATATATATATATATATATATACATTTAATAATTAACTATGATATATATATGGACAAAGTTAACTAACGCCCACACGGAACGGGAGCTCGATCAAGAAAAAAATTTTCACAGGTAGCATCTTATGATACTAATAGATGTCTATGTGTATATGAAATGTGGATTTTTTTTTTTTTTATTTACCTGTTTTATTTTTTAAATTAGTTTTATATGTTTTAGTAAAGTATTTTTCGCATTAGGGGGCTCGAGCGACGGGGAACAAGGGGGGAACGGTTCATACCCCGCGTAGGGGAGGGCGGCAGGAACCCCGCGACACCCAAATATCAAAATGCGGGGGTTCCGAGGACCCTCCCGAGGTGGGGAATTAGTCCTAACTCGTAGTTCCGGCAGCCGAGAACCCGACTCCTCCTCGGTGCGGTATACCACTTGGGATACTTTATACATTTTCCATAACTAAATTTTACCAGATTCCAAAAATGTGTATTCCTTTTCGCTGTAAGTATTGTAGTTTTTGAGAATTATGAATTAATTTTTTTTTTTTTTTTTTTTTTTTTTTATCTTTTTTTTTTCATTTCGACCCTTAAACGTCTATTTATGTATCATTAGAACTACTGTGAAATTTTTTTGATCCGATCCGTTCCGAGCGCACGACTGTGGCCGTTAAGTCAACTTACTATATATATAGAATCATATACTATATATATATAATATATATATATATATATATTATTTAATGTATATTATATAATATATATATAATATATATATATTCATATTATTAATATCATTAATTATATATAATTAATAATATATATATTATATATATAATATATACTATTTTATATATATAATATTATTATACTATATATATTATACTATATAATACTATACTATACTATGATACAATTCCAACCATCTTTCTTTCGAAACTTCATCATATTTTTCATGATTAAACTTTGTTATATTAACATCTTATTATTTGTGTTAAGACGAACAGGGTAATTTCAAGTTGGTGGGATAGTGATAATAGAGGGCGTCACCCCCGAGGGTGGAGCGCCGAATATTGCGCTTACGCTTTGTTGCTTGATCCGGAGTGGATGAGTTAGGAACCATAAACAGCGTTTGGCGACCTAACCACCTGGAAGGATCAAAGACAGACCGAAGAGTCTGTTTGACCGACGAACAAGACAGAGCGCGGTGCGCGCATAACTATAACCACATCCCTATTGATTATTTTATTTTATTCAGTTCGAAGAAATTAAGATCACGGAGTGATCTCAATTTCGAGCCAACTGTGGCTCCGACTGTAGTGGCTCCGACCCCGGCTCCCCGACTCCCGCTCCGGCTCCGGCCGAGCTCCGCTTTCAGGACTTCGGTATTGGTTCAGCCATCGTCTTAGTGTTGATCTGTCATGTTTATTATTATTTATTATTATTATTATTTATTATTATTATTTATTAATTATTATTATTATTATTATTATTATTATTTTTTTTTTTGTTATATTTCACCCAGGTTTCTTTTAGCATCCAGTTCAATCTATAAATAATATATATAATCTACAAATGGGTTGGGTCGTATCGTATGGCTTAAGGTTAAGATTTATGAGGTGTTAGATGGGGAGGTAACTTCGTCGTAGACGAGGTACGTCCCCGTGGGCCCCCCGGAGGGGGCCCCACCCCCATTAAAAAATCGATAGTGTTGCGTAATTGTCGGAAATTTGGTAGATGTTGGATTCAGAGATTGAATTTCTAGAAAGATTGGCTATTGAATCTGAGGTGAGTCTGCTCCGCCGCGGTGCGGGAGCCACTCGGTGCCGTTATTAAACATTTCGTTAACAAAGCCTATTAATATTATCTTAATCTTCGATCTTGCGATTAGAGTTCGATATGCATAGTATATAAGACCCGCATGTGGTGTCTAGGATTCCCCAGAAGGATCCGCACCCAACATTTAAAAATGATCAGAAACTGCAAACTTTGATGATACAAAAATCTCATTTGATCAAAGGTGCAAATAAAAACACAGCAGTATGATCTCATTTTACCAATTGGGACCGGCACGCCCAATCTGAGAATATGACCATAGCAAATGAAACTCGGAATACAACCTTCTGAGGATGTGTCTTAGATGACCCCGGGTGTAAATGACAGTTTGCCCCAGACGGTACTCACCCCAAAATCGATAATGACATAGCGACAACTCAACTTGAATATCAGACCTTCTATTAGGTTTGTATCTTCTAGATGATACGGGTAAATGACCGATTTTGACCAAGAATTCGAACCGGCCCCAAATCTTGAAATATTTGAACTTAGACGATTGACATCGATATTCTACACTACAATTAAAACGTGTACTACATCTATAGGTTAAATAACCGTACACAGCCTAACCATGGGTCATTTGGGACCAAACCTGAAATAATTGACCTAACGATGAAACCTCTGATATAATACTTTATATAGGTAACCCAGTATCGTATATGGGTTTAAATAGCCGTACACATCCACAAAGTCGTGGTTCACGCAAGCCCACAAAACTGAAAATACTGTGACGTGTTAGACAATGAAACTGGTATACACCTTTCTATGATGTATCCCTCTTATACAGACAAAGAAAAATAAAAAACTAAATAAAAAAATATTTATTATTCTTTTATGTTTATAACCTTACCAAATTTAGTTTTTAAATCCCTACCAGCAGTAAGATCACTAAATCAAACACTCCAGTCAACCTCTCTAACCATACTGTAGATCTATCGACATCTATTGCCAATTTAAGGTCAAATTTTTACTAAATTGTAACGTTTTACATTACCCTAAATCCGTAAATACAGAATCACACTATCAACCTCCTCCATGACCATCTGTGATCTGATTGATCTATTGATTAAGCGTCGCAAATTTACTAAAATTTCATTGTTTTAAATCCCTAAAGCAGTAACATCACAAAATCAACCCACTATCCAACCTCCCTTGGCCATCTGATTGATCTTTTGATCTATGATCTATTGATTCACGTCACATTTCTTTTAGTGTCACTTTTGGAGTAACATAACATAAAATCAAGATCTTTATACAAACATCAATCAATATTGTTGACGTAAACAAAGTATTTCACATTAATAAAGTATACTTAGTATCAATCTAACCTATAAATCATAACCCACGACAATAATTAGCACAAGATTCCACACAGTAAACACAGTAAAGAACTAACATTTTCATACAAAAAAGTAAGCCTACTGACTACACTTTGTCAAGGACAGTCCCAAATTATATAACGTTATTTACCAATACACGAGTACATTTAACTTAAAATTTATTACGCAAAAACACTGGTTTAATATCATATAATGCAATGAGTATTATCTACCATAATAGGTTCACAGTCAATAAACGCTTAAGCATATCGTACCATGAACTGTTAAAAAATAATGCACCAAAGACAAAACCGGTCACAACTCACTATGAATTAACTGTTAAATAACAAAATAAGTTCTTAGTAACTAACATAGCACAAAAACGTAACTTATTCACACATTTGTCAAACATATATCTATCACGATGTTATTTACCATTAACAATTAAGTAAATTTAATCAAAAATTTATAATAAAGTGTGTAATTATCAGTACAGCAACACGAAGAAAGTCATTAACATAACAAAGTTATTCACATTTTAACTAAACCAACGTAACATTGCTAGAAACTAAGAATATAATTAATTACAACAACAAATTATAGCACATGCTAAACAGGCAACTAAAACGGTGTAACGCTTACAAAGTTCCACACTTAACAACAGTAAAAACTAAATATAAGCATATACAGAAGCACGTAACTCTTACACTGTTTCTAAAATTCGCTGTACTTTTACAATAAGACTGTAACATATTTACAAAAGTCTTACAATTAACCGTGTGTAATTATCTACAAACAATGAGTTATACTCTAAACGTAACAAAAGTTTTCACATTTATAGCAACATTAGCATCAATCTTCGAACTAAGAATAGTAATGACACAACACAAAACCTAAACCTCTTAACGCAAGAACTAAGACTGCTAACCATTAACCACAAGTACCCATGCTTAACACCAGTAAGTAACTAATATGCATGCACATACGTAAACTCTTCTTACTATTGTCAAGCATCAATCTCTAAATTCATGTCTGATTGACACTAACATGGTACATATTTAACTAAAATCTGCACAAAAGTTGGTTAATTATAATGATCAACGAATATACTCTAACGGAACAAAGTTTTCCCATCATTAATAAAGCTAACATAGGTAACATGAACTAAGAAAATAAATGTACAAAGACAAACCATAACACAACTTACTCGATAAGACTAGTTAACATTACAAGTTCACTGAGTTCTTTATAATGAATCATGAAGTTATCATTGCAATACAACAATTTTTCACATTAATAAAGCTAACATTACGTCATATGAACTAGGAAAAATAATGATACAATAACAACACCTAACACCTTACGCCTAATAACGTGATTAGATCATTTAACAAAGTTCCACACTCAAACCAGTAAAAACTAACATACCATACAAAAACGTAACCTTTCATCTTCTTTCCCAAGCAGCTACATCTGAAAACACATTAACAGTTAATCTACATTGACCAGTAAACTTTATACAAAAAATGTTCATAACGCTTGACCGATTAATAATAACAGAGCCCAACGATATATGCAAACGTAACAAAGTTTTTACATTTCTCATAACGAATATAACAAACTATTCAACCCTATCCCCGATACATTATCTCTTTCTAAGACTGCCTCCCCCTTTCAGAAAATAACAACTCGTTACACTGAAAATGATTTTATGGCTTTAACAGTTTGGCATAAAAGTCGATGTCAAATACTTATTATATTGAACCATCTGGCAGGAAAAAGGCAATGAAGCACCACCATTTCGGTTTACGATTAATATAATGACACATCGACTTGGGGAATAACGAAAACACCTCTGAGATATCAACAAACAGCGTAGAATGACGGGGAGATGTCGTATCACGCACTGCAGAAACTATCCTCACTGAAAAAAATAGTGTTAAACATGCGCTAAAACTGTAAAATGAGAATTCTTTCTTTATCAACAATCAGAAGAAGAAAACGAATACTGACGTACGTAGAACCCATATCAGTTCAAAAGGGTATATATTTCGGTCTGACACACGCAAAACAACAACAGAATAACATAGTTACAAATGATAAGCTTTTTGAGACTAGAACCAACGAATATTGCCTAAACTAAAATTGTTTTAAACATTATCAAGCTACATAGCTTACCAGAACTGAAGAATAATTACACGAGCGAATCAGACAAACTTAAGCACGAATAAATTCGATACATTAAACATTCACAATTAAACACTGTAAAGTAAGCTGCATTGCATACAAATAAAAAAACCCATATTTTTCATATCTTTTGCAAAACATATCGTTTTAAAATAACAGATGTAATGTTTTGTATGCAGTTTAATTTTTTCATAGATTCTATCATAAACTTGTTTAAATTATATACGAGGCAACGAAAGTATGCTAGCGTAACAAGGTTTTCACATTAATAAAGCTACACTTAACATAACCTGAATTAAGAACTAAATGATACAACGACACAACCTCAGTCCATATACCACAAACACCACTAACCAATTAACAAACTTCTGCCCTTACACATACAGTTAAAGTAATAACGACTCGTCAAGTACCTATTCAACACATTTTTCATGCATATCTCTAAAACACATCAATGTTATTTTTACATATTAACATCGTATATTTAGACAAAAAGTTAAGAATAAACACTTCTTACTCATAATATGACAACGTAATATAATTGCTGACGTAACAAATGTTTTCTACATCAACTTCGTACATTTAAACAAAATTCTCATACTTCTGCTAAATAGCATGGATCCGCGATCAAATCGCACACTAACAAAAGTTTTAACCAAACATGAAAAAAATAACAAAAATTATTATTATTAACATAACATAATAAATAAGCTCTCTATTGAGTAGAAGTACCACAGTAAAACGATAACTAAATATACTTGATGTAAAGCATGTAAATCAGTAAATCAGTAAATAAACAGTCAACATTAATCCCCAACCTTGATCTATTGACTTATTGAGCTATTGATTCAAGTTCATATTTCAATCTCTTTTGGACAAACATAAAATAAAAATATGTTCTTTATATACTAACCCTACGAATATATGATTAACATCAAAGTTGTAGCCGGGCTTGTCGGCCTCAGCCGCAAGGGCTGAGGCTTACCCTCCTGGAGGGTTAGAAGCCCGGCTTAACCCCTTCGGGTGATCCCACCTCGCGAGATTCAACCTTCAAGGCACATCCACCTGGGTTTATCTTCTGGAGTAATGTGTTGCACGTTAGAATCGTGTATATGAAACGTTTATCGTAGTAGAAGTAACGTTATGCTATTCTATGACATGTGGAAATAACACAGCATTAGGAGAAATGATGAGTTTTGTAGATATTACTGTGTTACTGACGATGATGGTTTAGAAACGTGAGCCTAGGTAAGTTTTTTTTTGAATATGTTAGGTGTTGCCCTGACTTTTGTAATCTAGTCTAGTTCACAGGTCAAATGATGTTATACTCGAAAACGACGTGACACTTTTGATGAAGATAGTGTCATGCTTAGTTCAAGATGGTAGGCATCTTTATAATTGTCACTTGTTAGGATTTTGTTAGATAATCGGCTTTACTGTTGCTAAATTGCTCAAAAAGTAGCGAATATCGAGTATGTATGGACCTGTTAGCTACTTTACCTTGGATAAGTAGAGAATTTTTCAGGATGTTAGTGGATTATTCCTACGCGATGTATGTTAGTGTTTAGCATTTGATTTTATACATTATATTCCTAGTCGCTGTTATTGATGTGTTAGCTTATTGATGCTAAACTTGGTGGTTGAAGCATTATTCGTGGGTAGCTATATAAAGAAAATAGATTTTTTTATGTTATTGTTTTTTTGCAAAATGATACTTAAATATGACTCTGAATCAAATAGACTCAATAGATCAGCAGCGCTGGTGTAGGGAGGGGACTGCAATGGATGTGTGTTATTTACTGATTACTGATTTATGCTTTAAACTCAGTTCTTAATATACCTGTACTCTTGATTCCTTCAAAAGATTATTTTTATGTTACTTTAGGAATAAAGAATGTTTGTATTTTTGTTATGTTTTGGGTTTAAGAACTTTTGTTTATTAGAAGAAATTGCGTAGACTGAGTTAGAGTTGGCAGATAAACGAGAGAGAGAATAAAGGTTATAATAGGAAGTGAATGCGCTGTCAATGGGTTTTATTGTTTGCGCATGATTCGCTGGGATTATGTATATTTAGACGAGGATTATGATGAATCTTTTTTGTTAAATGTTTACGAAGTTGAATGTAAAAGAACATTTTGTTACTGGTCAGATTATAATTGCTTTTTCAGTTATGATGATTAGAGCAGAGGGTCGCAATGCTATAACTTTTATTGACAAAGATTAAAGAGCGTTTGAGGAGATAACCAATATAACAATTGATTATGGTTAGTGAGATACACTGAGAAAGCAAATGGAGGTGGCAATAGGTATACGTTTAGTACGATGTGTGTATTGTTCTTTAGACTGTCTCGTTCACTGAGTCGCAGACCGTTTGTATGTTGTCTCTTTTTATATTTGTACCGGGCCTATAGGTTGTGTGTTAGTGGTCTGTGTTGACCATTTGTATGAATATATATGAAGTTGTAACCTGCCAATACACTGACAGACGCTCAGTATGCGTTTGTATATATTATAGTATTGATGCTTCTCGGATGGAGTGAAGTCAACTGTTCTCTTTTGTTTGACTCTCACGGGTCGGTTAATGTAATTATTCTGATTAAGATAATGATATGATGACTAATATTGCATCGGTTCTGTTAAATTGATGTTAAAATTCTGTGGCAAATTACAATTGCAATTTTTTGGATTTCTCTTCTTAAATTATTTTGTGAGTATTTTTGTAGATTTGGTGGAGTTGAATATGTACAGAAATTATACGATGTTATGTTATGTCAAGTTTTTGATGGGGGTGAATTTGAGGTGTTGAACTTCTGGTGATAGTTAAGTTATTATTTTTTTTTATAACTCTTGCCTTTAAGTTGTGCTACGATTTCTGGTATTTATATATGTTGTTAGTAGACTTCTGGTTACATGATTAAATTTAGCTTTATTGAATCGTAAAATCAAGTGCTAATTTTTATGCTTTTAATCTCGTGTTTGGTTAGTAGCTAAAGAAAATTATCTTTGGTACTATGGTTGATTGGTTGGCTTTAATTAGATATGTTGGTCGACCAGAGAGCGATTAGTATACCCTTTTAGAACTTTGATATTAGTTATTTGTATGTAAAAATATTCTTGTTTTTAATTTTGTTTGATTGGTTGGAAAGTGAAAAATATCCACAGTTGGTTTCCGGTATCACTTTAACTATGTGGTTGGGACTTCTTAAGGAGAGAGAATTTTTTTTTTTTGATTTGTCATGATTGATTCGTGGATAAATTGACATCTCCACCCGTGCGATTCTCTACTTTGTTGTGTTGGGAGTATCGTTCGACTGGTATGATCGTCTGTTCTCTTGGACTCGATGCTGTGCATATTATAGTCTTATCGTACGAGTATTGTGGATTGCTAACATTGACCTGTCTCTCCTGACTCAGAGGTATTCAAATTGATATCGAGTATGTATATTAGAATCACTATATATCTACAGTTTAAGAGCACAATAAAATACAGATTTTTTCACTGTTTAGAGTTGCTATTTTATGGGACAATGGGGCAAGGGTCTAAAAAGAGATAGTTTTTATTTGGAGTAAGGTTTATGGATAAATTTTTGTTCTTAGGATTATAATACTCATGACTAAATGTTAAGAGAAAAACATTTGTGTTAGGTTGCATATATTCGTCTCGCTTTCTTGCGTCTCTCTGAATTCTTAAGTGGTGTCCAAGTATATATTATCCTAATTTTTTCTTAGCTATAATCTTCTTTTGTCTTTTCGTCATGTGCTTATATACGATTCAACGCACGTTATATTAATTGATCTCACCACATAGTCAGAATTTAATAAGAAGTTTTCGCTTATAAATGATGAATTTATAATGTTAAGAAAGGTAGCTTACTAATTAACTTTTAGTTAATACTTAGCTAGATAGTTAACTTTTGGTTCATAGTTAGCCGTATTTCAAGATCTTAATACTGTAGTACTTAAGATGTGTTATATGGAGTTAATGATTATATATGTAACATTATTTTCTAAGTTATTTTCAGTTATTTTCAGAATGTTATTAGCTCTCTTATTATGTGAAAACATTGTTATGTGAGCTAATATATTCTATTACTGATTAGGAGTAATTCGGTTATTGAATATACTATCATTGATGACAATACAGCTTAACGTTTATACTCGTTACGTTAGTCACATCGTATTGTAATCGTGAAATTGGATACTATCCCTTACCTTCATGATTACTAAATTGTTTTTTTTCCTGATGTGGAAAACTTTTGTATACGTTAGATAGCTCTATATTTTCGTGTAAGATCAGTAATTATTATAATCCCTCAAATGTGTTAGAAGCTAATTTTTTATGAGTTTATACTATTTTACATATAGGCTGTATATTATAATCTCTAGTGATGTCATAAAAGAAAGATATAGTCTGCTCGTTGAACATGTAAGGATTAGGTTTAAGTAACTCTAGCGACATTATTGCTTGTAGTGTTTATTTCTTCTTACTGTGATTTACAAAATTAAACGATGTTATCGATGCTCGTGCCTTATGGTAAATAGTTTAGCATTGTATTCTAGCTGGATAATGCATAGTGCTAGATTAGGAGAGTGTTTATGTTTATAACAGTAGTTATTGAGTGTTAAATTATCCAGTTATATTACGGAATGAGTGATTATACGCCTGTTTTCTAGTGAATATGTGTGTATCCAACAGTGCGGAAGTACATGCAAGATTTGAGACATCTGTGTTATCTCGATTTCTGGAAGGTTTAGAAGTGAACGCCCATTGAGTCTGGTAAAAATTTGAGAAACTGTTTAGTAGAAAGGTTGGTGATGCGTAATATACAGTGTTATTAGAGTAACAATATTTCTCTCCATGGTTGATGGAGTAGGTATAAGTAAGACGCGATTGAATGATTTATGAACAGAAGATATCAAAGTGATAGGTCAACTCGTATTTAATGTGATACGAGTAGTAGAATATTAGTGGTTAGTTTACTTTAATGTTTGTTAGAAAGTGTGGCAACTCTTGGCATAATCATGTTACCGATTTGTATAAGACGATTATAAGCCCCCTGAGATCTTACAAACTCATATGTGAACTGAAAAAGGTTTGTTATGTGGGGTATATTATTTAGATAATTAGGAGTGTATTTCACTCCAGATGCGATGAAGGGCAATAGCTACTAGCGATTCAGTTGATGAAATCGAATAGCGACACTCCTAGTATAGATTTCTCAGGAAACATAAATACCGGCTCTGATGGTTGTGGATGTAAGTGTGACAGGCATTCTTCGTGTATAAGGGTAAAATTATCATCTTTCGATTAAAACACCAAACCTATTTAACCGCAGTGCTTGTTTAATAAAAAGAGATGTAATTATGAAACTTCCATTTACGTGTACGAGAAAAAATGAACGGAGCTTAACAAAGAATATATTATATATGGTGATCAGAGAGGTATTTATAGTTATTGTAATAACCATAAGATGTTTCTTAGAGAAATAAGGATAATCTATATGGCTGTGTGGAAATCTTATGTAAAGTGAAAGGATGGAAAGGAGCTGAGACTTTTTGAGTAATTGAAAACAACCTGTGTCTCAAATGGCCCAAAGAAAATTCGAGATAAGTATCAGATGCTAGTAGAACCAGGGTGCCCCTTCTAGCTGAGCTAAATAGTTGTGTTGATGTAGTGTATACCTGTTTCTTACATTTCTCAATTTATGTTGTTGTGGGTGAACGAGCTTATTCATGTGTAATGTTGTCGTTAGGTTGTCTTTTCCATTATTTTTCTTAGTTCAAAATAGAAGGGTGTAGGTTGTCGGCAACTCGAGGAGTGAATTTACTGTTGTATGATATAGTCTAAGAATAGCACGCATGATTAGGTTAGTTCAGTAAAAAAGTAGAATAGTTTACATTGGATGCGTGGTATATGGTATATGATAGAAACATAAACCACGTGAATGCGGATAAATTTTTTAGTTAATGTTATTTGTGTTTATGTGTTTCATATGTAAACGGTTAAATTTTTGGAGATATGCTGTCAAAAGTGCTAATGAGTAGAGTTTACGATTTACTGTAGTGAAGGTTATTACTTTACTCGGTGTAAGAGTGGCAACTCTATTAGAGTTAGCAGTATACCAGTCTTACCTATCCTGTTTATTTAAATAGGATGCTGAGAAGTTTTTGTACGATTGAGAGTTATAATTTCATAGTTCAGTAGATACTAAGTAACCTTTATTTACATGGAAAACTTTGTTCGTTCCAACCAATATGAATGTGAGTTCATGTTGTAAAAGAACTTGATTTGCATTAATGTCTATGATTTACGCCAAAAAATGATTACTCTGGAAAAATGTCGTAGTTTGAATCAATATGAGATCAAATAGAATCAACAGATAGAGTACTTACGATACCAGAAAGAGGAGGGTCTTAGTGGTATGAGTATTTAGTGATATAGACTTGCTTATTCAGATCCAGTTATGTTCAAACCGATGTTGAAAGAATATTCAGCGGGTCAAAAGAATTTGGAACTGAGAGCTCAGTTCTAATCTTACTAGAAAGCCGTTATATAGACTTCGAACGACTGGTTCAGAGCAGAGGAGGGGAGGAATTTAGAGAGATTGTGAGTGTTGATAATAACTGATAGTTTATTGAGTATATTAAGTGTTTGTAAAATGCAAAGTCTTCTGCCATACGACTAGATGTCCGACTAAACCTATAGACTATAACAGAAGTTAGGAGAGAATTTGAGCGGGCATAATTGGACAGGCGTTGAGATCGCGTTCTATTTGTACAGATGCAGTACACACATTTTTCTGCATAGAAACAAAATATTGAGCGCTTACAGTTACAAGTAAGATCAAATAAAGAGCATCGCAGAGGAGGCTGAGAGAAGGAAAGTAATTTTAAGCAAGTGGTGTGTTTTAATGAATTGGACTGTGTAAGCTAACTCGTAAAGATAAATCGTTGATATTATATTAGTAAGAAGGAAAAAGCAATAAAAGTTAACATATTCAAGTATTAACTCTCAGTTAATTATATCTTGATTTTTTTCTCTTCTGTTATCGATGTGGTATACGCATTAAGAAGAAAAAATGATGATATTTACACGCTTTTGTACATATATTGTTACTACTTACGTACTAATATGCTTTCAGTAATTTGGATTAGGTGGACTGGTTGACCCCCTATGGGATTAGTGTAAACGGCATTTAACCTATATACGTATATATGCTGTACCTCTTTATATATGAAGGTATATATCGAGTTTCATCGTTCTAGAGGTCGAATATATATAATATTTCAGGATCATATTATAATATACTATATTTTTGGATATTAGTAGTATCCAGGAACCCCATTATAGGTGTGTTACTCACTCGGTTTCATTTAAACCCCTATTATGTAATGTGTAGATACACTTAATTAATTGAGTAGTTTTTACCGTAGTTTTTCATTAGTTCTCACTTAAAGTATATGTCAATATTTTCAGAATTTTGGGGGACCGGTTCCCTCAAAGTTTTGGTATCAAAATTCTGATTCGTTATTATGAACCGCCGGTATCAGGTATGCGAATGAGATAAGGAACTAAAAACAAGGCAAATACGCTGTGATGTCGACGAGATCCTTCGTCTTATCGCTGGTGGGTCAATAATTTCTAGGATTTAAGAAGGTGTAGTACCCCGGCTTTGGAGCAAAAGACGTTTACTTCAGACTTTATGGTTGAGTATGGTGTGTCTAGGAGACGGGTTTACAGTTTATAAGGTAAACCGACCTGCGAGAAATACATGAAATACGAGTTAGTGCAAGCAGGGATATATATAATCAAAAGTAAGATTAGGTTCTAATATATTTTTAGTGTAAAAATGTTCTATTGAGAGAGAGGGCGATCGACGTTGGATCAGAAGAGCACGCGTGAAAGTTTATGGGAGTATAGCTCTTCTCGGTCTCTATTGTGTATAGAACCCAGAATTCTTTTATACAAGCTTAATGAATACAACTTTAAAAAAGGCTGCATGTGATGCAAGATATTATCAATTTTGGTCTTTATCCTGAATCCCATTTGCGATGAATATATTAATGTATGTTGCAAAGATTTCGTGAGATAGGTGTTGAAGATGATCGAATGCGAATTTCTTGCCTAGGGAAAAGGCTAGACAACGCTCCTATGCTCCCGCCAGCTGTGCTAATAAGCAAACACAGAGAATATTTAGTGCAAAGACTTTTTAATACACACTACGCGCATAAATCATTTCCGAGTGATTTGAGCATTCAGAGGTATATGATCTGTTCATTATAAGCGAGTTGACATCTAGCTCCGCCATCGCCGCCAGACCAGTTGAGCGGCCCTGGATGCCCGGGGGCTGCGGAAGCCCAGTGTCTCTCTGTTCACAATATACCTACCAATTCTGTCTTAGCATAAATAGATAATTTATCTATTATCTCCTCATGTGAAGTCCTAATTCCACAGGAAGATTTCCAAGTGACGTGTCCCAGGAAATCTTCACCGTTCCACGAATTTATTTTGTTGGAGGCGGGTGGCAGGCCGACCCCCATTTTTTCTGCCCAAAGAAAGAAACGCTTATATTCTTTTGCCGGGTTAACGGACCGAGCTTAAGCGGTCCTCCTCCCTATATCTCTGTACACGACAACACCGTATCCCTCATTTGATTAGGAGAAATAGCCCAGCTAGAAAAACAGATAACTCATAAGAGCACCATGTAGTGATCGGTTGTTAAACCCATTAGACGTATTTAAAGAATTTTAACTCAGACACATTATTATATTAATATTAACGATAAGTAAATTAGAGAATCCTGAAATAACATAACTAAAAGTGAGTCTAGAATAGTATGGGTTTCCATCTTATACGAGAAGAACGTATTACTAGATAGACATAATCACGAGTATGGAAAGTTGACCGTCGATCTAACTGCTCTAATAGGTAATTTCTGGATTAGAAAAGATCGTTAGGCAAGTTAATTCATCATTACTTTTATATACTTGAGCAATTAGACGTGTGATAATAGCAGTTATTGGCCTATGGTGAACGTTGAAAACTAAACCTACAGAATTGATAATTTCTAGAGAAATGTGATAAATGCAAGATAGAGAAAGTGTTATAATTATCTATTCTAAATATGAGCAGTTAGCTTGACGCCTTAATTATAGTCTTAAGGATATATTCGGTTAAATAAATCTTTATATTAAATGATCCAAAGACACACTAGTAGTTGATAACAATAACATTATTCAATTGCACACATCCTGGCACAACTTGCCTTTGGCTGTTAAAAAATTTAGAGGAGAGAAATTCCGATTTAGGAAAAGTACACAGAAGGACCAGGAGACTTGAAGTACAGGAACGCTCAAAAACGCTTATTTCGGTTGAAAGTACAAAGGATGATGCTTTAGAGGAAGGAGAAATTTAACAGAGTAGATGGTTCAGATACTCAATAACATGAAATAATAATATAGTATTATAATAACAGAAATAGCGATTTGCATATAAAAATTTAATGAGTAAAATTAAATTAATTAAGGATAGAATAATAGCCGTAACAGTGCTCCCAAAATAGGCAGGAACAAATCCACGTGATGCGGCACCAACTCCATCTAGCCGCATGAAGGCCTCACCTGGTCATCTCTCATTGTGATGATAGGGCTCTCGCCGAAAGTTGGCGGAGTAAAGGCAAGAGCCGGGTTATTTTTGGACAGGCTTCTCGAGTTGCGGAAAGCGCTACGGGACCGGGCGTGGGTTCGGAGTGCTGCATTTATACCATTATCTTGGTTGTCCGGAGAACCAGTCGGTAGCTCAATTATTGGCGTTGGGCTTAGAGTCATGTTGGGTGATTGTCCTTCTCGTTATTTGATCTATCTCTCAATTTTTCTTCATGAGTAGTTTTGATAAAGGGAGAGCTATATTACTCATCATAAATGTAGTTAAGAAATTGATGTGAATTAAATTAATAGGAGCAATCAAAAATAGGAGAAGACTCATAAACATTAAGAGTTCATGGATGGGGATTGTAATGTGTGATGTCGCAGTTCCCACTGGATCGTTATCTGTCTCGTCTTGGAGAATGCGCTCTTCACATACTATGACCTACACTTCGGGTGTCGTGTCGTATCTCATCTCTCTGGACTTCTCAGGTGAGATCTGTGCTCTTCCTATTCACGCTATTGTTTAGAGCCTATACTTAATCCTCACTATACGGATCAGCAACATAAAGGCGTTACGCATATTCGGCGTTTTTTTATATTAATATCCACCATCGGTGGTGACCCTCCCCCTTCTACTTTTATACATCACAACTTGGAAAATAACTGTTATTCTCCTTTTAAAATAATATACATTTAATATAGAATTTTATATTTCCTAAATTTAAAAGTCCATATATAAATACTTCCTATTACCACGAAAATCCGATCCGTCAAGTGTTGGTGAAAGTCGTGCAGTCTAGTAGAAGGTGTTCTATATTACAACTAATATATATACTTAATATATATATATATTATAATCATATAACTGTCGGTGCGGAGTGACGGTGCGTGGATGTTCGCAAAGAAATTATCTGGTTGCTTGGATGCGGTGCAACTCTGATAGTAGTATCCGCTCTCGGTGCTATCGGTTATGACGGAAGTGCGGCATTGCGCACTTGCAAAAGAGCGGTGCGGTGCTGTACGGGTGCGGTCATGTGCGGTATTTAATAAAGGAAAATGCATGGATGCGTGTTCGGTGCGTATAAGCTAGGTGGCACGACCTCCTCGTGATGCGATCGAAGGTGCGTTGAAAATGTAATATCGTGAACAAAATTATCCTACGTGATTTGACTCTGACGATAACATTCATGTATTTATAATATATACAGTTCACGTTAAGGAATTTGTTATATTAAAGAACCAGTACTAAAATAGATACCTACTTCATTATATATTATAAGGGTGAAGAGGGATAAAGAGGTAATACTCTGTCTAATAGTATTATATAATAGGGGATGATTATATAGGTTTTTATTGTAAGTTTAATAGGGAAGATATATGCCTGAAGGACTAATTGATGCTAATAAGAATCATGAGTGCGTTTTAGATACCATAGGTAATGGTAAATCAAAAAGTGAGGGAGGAATTTGAGTAAGATGGTGTCACAATCTTTTTATCATTTGAACTACAAATGATCTACTTGTGAGGAAAGTGATTGAATAGATAGAAAGAAGATAATAATAATTATATTTTAGCGTTTTATGGATTTGCAACTAGGCGTATCTTGGAATTAATGATGAATCTAATTAGGGAAGTACCCAATGGCAGGTGTATAGTTCACATGCTCCGATGGTAAATGTATTGATTTTGAATATTTGTGCATATATAAAGTATGGTGTGATTAAAATATTAATTAATTATTGCACGAATGTTTAGTTAGCTTAATAACTATGCACGTTTGTAAGATTTTTAAATGAGAGTGTCGATAAGTGATTGAGTATTTATATCATTAAATAGTTCGTGAAGAGCACGCAGGGTTAGATTAGTGTTATTTAGTCTCCTTAGGTTATGCGAATTTTTGTATATAAGGATGGGGATTATGTAAAGAATCTAGAGTGTGGAGTGGCATGGTACATACTATTAGGTGTTTATAGAATTGTAATGCCTGAGAGAATGAAGCAGAGTGTAGTTAGAGTGTAGGCCCTACATATTATATTTGTGGATATGACTAGTGTTTTTATGTTGTCGAATCTTGGAGTAAGGAGTTGTTGTAGAGGGTAACTGATTAGTAGAGATTTGGCAGGAAGTGTATCATGTAAATAAAAGAAGAGATATTGAAAGTAAATGTTGCATTAAGATGTTATATGTATAGCTCTAATCTTAACTTGGTAACTCCGCATTAGTGTGAATTTACTAAGGATGTAGACCTTAGCACTAGATCTTTTTAAACAGCTCCCTAACTCGGCCGCGGTTTAATACCCAAGGGATCAATCACTCCCACCAGTATGGTTGTGGATTGTAGAGGATCAGTCTTCATATGGTGCTTGAAGTTTAAGGTTAGATGCTTGTAGCAGCTAGCTGGAACAAGGAATATGAGTTTAAATATTTAGATTATGTTGGCTAGAATAAGGAACAGATGAGATGCAGAGTTGTAAGTAGGAAAGTATTGAATAGTTACAGGAAGGTGGCTTAGTGCTAATTAAATCGTGTGGTGGAAGGTAATAAGGACTGAGGTCTTTTGAGTATAACGCTTTATAGAGTCTTATCATGAGAGTATTAGTTTGTTACCTGTGTTAATGTGTCTGATATAATATAGTAGTGAAGACATCATTCGGTTCATGATAAATATTAGTGTACGGTCATAAGATTTTAAAGACCAAAATATCTATTTAATAGTTAGTGGACAATCTCTATGGAGCTTTGACTGAGGTGTTTGAGGATGAAAGATAATTGATATAAATTGAAGGATAGATAAGTATAAAGAGTTCGTGGGGTGTACAAGTAAGGGGTAAATGAGAGAATAAGTGAAAGTACGTGCGAGATGGTTTTGGTCACTGTAGAAAGGTAATGGATGATAGTCTTTAGTTAAGTTCTATTTGGTAACAGCGTTGCATGTATAGATGAACCAGGGCGCTCCAAGATGAGTGTTTACTTTCCTGTGTCCAACATCGTTCTACTCCTTTCATTGCTTGCCTCTGTACGTTTGTACGCATCCCTTGTCACCTTCTGTTACTTACAACAAGTGGAATAATGTAAGTCATAAATTGAATGTTCTGGTGATGTGAGCAATTAATGTAATATATTATAAGATAATATAGAAGATTCATGAATGAAAGAGCTGTATTAACACTATTCTCTATTCTATTGAGTCACTGAATATATATTAGGGGTCTTTTGTTAAATAGTGATTTAACTGATATAGTGAAAGGTGCTATACGTTGTGATTACTTATTCAAACTTTATGAGCCCTTTCATTATGGGATGGAACCCCACATAGACGAGCGATGCCATAAGTGAGTAAGGTAATAAAGGTTATAAGCGGTTTATATAAGATAGTGTTAAAGGGCTGAGGCCTTTCTTTTCGCCAAGGGTCATATTCTCATTCTTATCTATCTTTTCTTGATTTCCAGGTGCATGATATAACGCACCTAGGGGAAAGAAGGTGAGTGATGATGATGATGACTTATATATAGTATATATATATATTATATATTATATATATAATTAATAATTACTATATAATATTAGTATCATTTATATATTATATTATATATATTTATATAAATACTATAATTTATACTATATCATATTATATATATATAATTATTATATTTTTTAATATATATATTATATATATATATTATCAATAGTAAACAAAAGTAGTAAAGAGAACAAACAA
>JABUQX010024452.1:15000-35223 GCA_015478945.1 Trachelipus rathkii | reverse complement strand
TATATAATATTTTTCTTTCACTCCTTATGACTTCTATATTTCTCCTTCTTTTTTTCTCTTTCTTCTTAAACCGTATACCTCGCCACCCACCCCTAGGTAACCTAGTCAACTAGCACTACTAAAATTATTAAGTTGATCAGATATAACCCGCCTACTGCCCCTCTCTGAATACTAATTTTTACATTCGTGAGTGTAATCTGCCTTCATATCCTTTTCTATTTTATACACACTCATAATGCCAATTATCCCGCTCCTCCCCCCCTGTATATTATTACTTTCAACTCTAACTTAATTCCATTAGTTTATTACTTTACTGAAATTTTCAAACTATGTCTAATAGCCAAAGATATTTACCCAATTATCATTCTTCTATTCAACTATACACAACTTCTAACAATTTAAGGACTACTCTCCTAAATTACCATAATCATACTATCTTTGCGTCTTAAGAGACAAATAAACCACTTGATTTAAATTATTACTCCCTTGATACGTGAAGTTAGCCTACTCTATAGAACATACAGATGTTCGAGAGATTAGCTAATCCAATTTTTTAATTATTTGTTGCAATATAAAACAGATTTTACATATTTATGTTGACTATTTTACTTTTAAATGCTTAAACTTTTATTTTCACCATTAAATATTACATTTTTCAATAACTCACTACCAAAAAATATAATTCCATTTACTCTTAATTAACTTTATCAGCATCACGTTTGAGGTTTGATTTATTTTGGATTGGGTGGTTTCTATACGATGTTTTATAAATATAAAACACATTCATCATTTCTAATCCCCCACAAAAATTTTTCACTTTTAATTATCATCGTAACGTGTTGAGGTTTGATTTATTTCGAATTTATATCTTGATTTCTATATGTGTCATTTTAAATATAATATATTTAACCTATATTCACTCATCTTTATATAACCCTTCTATTTCCTACAAATAAACATATTGAAACACTACTATTCTACTATTTTATCTACGCTCAGTCCACTATACATCTTCAAAATAAATTCTTTTCAAGTATTTCACATTTACCCAGAAATCTTTATTTAACCTCTATATTCTAATTTGAATTTGGTGTAGTGTTCCTCAAGTTACACACCCGCGTATCTGTGGGCCGTTTCATTAAAAAGGTGCAATACGTTCTCTGATTTTTAAATATAAAACAAAGCAAAATAACAATCCATAATAAAGGGAAAAGGGATATTTTCATGGGGCTTGAATCAAACAACCAAAAAAGGGTGGGTAAAAAAAGCAAACATCCAAGATCCTTTTTTTTCGAACAAAAATGAAAACACAGCTGGAGGGAGGGCCCGCACGTTGCTTGTCCTTTTCAGAATAAACCTAAATTATCAATTTTTGTGGGTCCAATCCCATAAACAATACAAACAATTTAAAGTCTCTCGAAAAAAGGCAAGACCCACGTCTAATCTAACTCTTTTAACCCATCGATATCTCTTTAACTCACCCTTAACACAATCTACTAAATACCTGACTCCTACTATATTTACAATACAACATCTGCTTTCTTAACTAGTATATACCCTCACGTGATTGGCCTGCACGCTTTATCTCGTTTGGATTCCCATGACAACGAGGCAACTTATACAACGCAATAGCTCTTTCAAGTTAAACTCACAAAAAAACCCAAGACTCAAGGGACAATTCATGCCTCTTACCAACACCTAAAAAGGAAATTATTTCCACGGCCTAAACGGAGCTATGGATCTCTCATAAATTTTTAATTTGGGGAATATATTTTTGCTAAGCGAGGGGGGCGGGAGGGATATATCATAAAATAAAAACATTAAATTAATAAAAAAACCTGATTGTTTATCTTGTTGTAATTATTATTTATACACTTACTTGAAGTAAGATCGTCTTCCTCACTCCCTGTTGCGAAGACACACCTTTCTAGAGTTCGCATATATACCGATTTATAACCCTGAATAATTCTTCCTTCTGTGATAATATCCTTATGTAAACTATTCCTACAGTAGAATCAAAAAGGAACCTTGATGTATTCTCCTTCTGTCTTGAAGATACTCTTGTTAGAGTTCCTTTGCTTTAATATTTTACTTTAATTCTTTACTTGACTTAGAAAATTGCGGTGGAAAAATAGAGATTAAGTAATAGAACTTTTTTCCATATTAGTTATTAATAGACAAAGTTAGTACCTACAAGTTTTAATTTTTAAAATGATAATAAATCTTAATATCACAATAGCAATAATTTTAGTGAATTACTTACTCAAGAATACACTTGAATGCGAAAAATTAAAAAAAATTAGATATTTTACTTCAATGTTACTAAGTGATGTATCTCAGAGAAATATTTGTGACTTTAAAGGAGTTTATCTTGAAAGGTCTATCTTAACAAGTAATAAAAACAAAAGCAAAAGAGAACACTCATCAAGATTCAACAAAAGTATGTCGAAAATTAAGTCCACATTATACTTTTAATTTTATGACACTTCACAATTATATTAAGTCTTTCAATCAATTCACTTATTTATCTTCAAAATAAACTGTACTAGGAGTAATTAAATCAGAATCGCGTGCATCAGTGAGCTTGTGACTAAACGAAAATTTCAATTCAATAAAAAGCTTGGAGAATGATACTCGTTCTTGATTTAAATCCCACCGAGAGCCTTTACCTTTTCAAAAGAAAAGCTATTTTCTTCCACTTTTCGCATATATTGACTTCTGGGACGGTCCAGCGGTGTTGTGTTTTCTTTACTGAATCTTCTATTTTTATCACGTCTTTATCCAACGGTATCAAAATGATAATTATATTTTAATAATATATATATATATATATATATATATATATATATAATATAATAATATTATTATATATATAATTATATATATATATATATAGTATATATATATATATATAGTATATATATATACTATAATGTCGTATACTACAGTAAACAATTATATATAATAATATATATATATATATATATATATATATATATATATATATATATATATATATATATATAATATATATATATATATATATGTATTTATATATATATATATATATATAATATTATATATATATAGTATCATTATATATAGATATATAAATATATATATATATATATATAAAATATATATCTCGTTTCTCTGAAATATACTGAAAATCATTATTTTTATTTTTTTTTAAATATTATTATATAATAAAATATTATATATAATATATAATATTAGATATAATATATATATAATATAATATATAATATATATAATATATAAATATATATAAGTATATTATATATATTCAGAAGGTGGCACCCCGCTTCATTTAGGGGTAGGTCCGCTAGCGCAGCCTCCGCACCTCAGGAAAACGTAGTCCTGAGCGCTCCTCCGCACATATTTCAGGACATCAACCTCCCATCGCCAAGTCCGCACGTCCCGCACGTCTTTCGCTAAATAATGTGCGGACTTCACAAAAAAGGTTTTATATTAAATACTAAATAGTATATATCCTAACAAGATATTTATTCACTAATATTCTCTGAAAAATGAACGATTATTTTTCTCTTCTACAAAATCTCAAAACCTTTGTTTCAATCTTACTCCCTCGTTCTATGTAAATCAAAAAGACTTTAGAATCCATATTACCTTTCACAAAGATTAGCTGCTCAAAATTACAAGCAGTTAAGGCTGACCTTCTTTGCCCTCAAAATATCCCCACCCAGATACTAAATATTCGCTCTACAGCGGCAGAACTAGGGAGAGTGTATTATATTTTATGACCAAGTTCAACAAATTCTGCCTATGCTGGAAGGGAAAAGATGTCTCTTGGTGAGAGGAGTGCTGTGTTAGTTTGCGTCCAGCAGTCCATTGCTAATTTAAAGGTCCTCACTAAATCATTCTGCCTCCCCTCTGAAATATTTTGACCACCCTGTCCACCATAAGAAGGATCTATTTCGTCCCAAGTCCATGAAAGGCTTCGACGCTGCAGGCCGGATGCTTAATCTACGTATCAGTCTTGGTAACTTATATATATATATATATATATAATAATATATATATATATATATATTATATATATATATATATATAGATATATAATATAGTAGGTTATATATATATATATATTATATATATATATATGTATTTGCGGGTTTGCCACAGAATTGATTTAGGTATTGCCTAGTTATTATAGTAATATATAATTAATTAAAGTTACAGAATGAGCGTAATAGCCATTCAGTCTATAAAATCAATTTAAAATGTTATTTATTATATATGGTATCATTAAGGAGGTTGAGATTGCGTTTTGGAAGTTTAATTATTAAAAAACAAATAAGTATTAGGACCTAAAAGTATAATTAGTTATTAACTTAAAATAAAAATTATATTTCTTTATTCTAACCAATAAGAATTCTTTATAAGAAACTATAATTTCATTTTTCAAAAAGGTGCGAAACAAAAGAGCGGAAACTTTTTTTGATCCGCAAGGCGAGTCCCTAATTTCCTGACGTGTCCGCACCTCCGCTATTCTGGTAGTCCGCTCGGAGCGGACTAGCGGACTAGCGGACTAAGGAGCGGAAGTGCCCACTCTGTATATATATATATATATATATATAAATAATTATATATATATTATATATATATATATATATATTATTAATATATATATATATTATATATATATAATAATATATATAATATAAAATACAACTTACAACAGCTTCCCAGGGAAGGTATCAGACCTGCTATCAAAGGGGCCAGAAGCTTCTCCATCTTCCTCTGATCCTCCAGGAACTCCCACTCTTCTCTAAGCATTCGACAGCATTCCATGTCGTTTTCAATCATGAGTCCGATCCACCTACTGTTTTCCACTCCCATCCTCATTGGCCACTCTCTCTCATGCATCCTCTCCAGGTTCCCCCACCATCTCAATCTGGCTGCATCCATCTTATTTATATAGCTTCCTCCAACCTCCTCCTTTATTTTTAAGTTTCTTTGTCTGTCTCTTCTAGTCTTTCCCACTATCATTCTTAAAACCTACATCCGCCGACTGTATTGTACTATCCTCTCTTTGTGGGCGTACTCCATGTCTCTGCCCATATAGTAGAATCGGTGTTAACATCTCGTCGGATATCACCCTTTTTCACCTCCATACCCATTTGTCTATCTTTCAGTACGGGGTACCCTGCTCTTACAGCTTCCCCATATTGACTATTTCTACTTGTTATCTCCTGACATTCCTCCTCACCCTTCCAAATGATTCCACTTCCAAGTATTGCCATTCTCCAAAATCTATATCTCAGTCCCTTCCACATCTACTCAGCTTCTCCCCTTCCTTCTCCCCTACTAAACACAATGATCTCAGCCTTAGATGTGCATTAGGCAGATCGGCCTCTCCTAAGCCTATCTAGCAAACATGTTAACCACTCTCTCAGCCTAATCTTCCTCTTCGTTCAGCATGCCAAGTCATCTGCGCATGCCAAAATATCAGTCTTAATCTCCTATATCCTCTCTCACCTTCTTTATCAACTACATACAGATATGCTACAAACAAAAATGACTGACAACACGCTTTTCCTGTGGAACTGGTTATTATGGAAAAAACCATTTCGCTTATCTCATATTCTGCTCTTACATTACATTTATTATTCTTATACAACTCTCAGGGCTCCTCTCAACTTTTTAGCCACTGCATATTTCTCTCTCTAGCACTCTCCATTGTCCCCTCCCTAAGCACTGAATCAAAAGCTTTCTTAGAACTGATGAAGAATCCGTCGTGCTTCAGTTCTTTCTATATCCGTGGACTGCTCTTCCCCAGATCTGGGCTCTACAACCATTCTCAGCGTTTTCTCTAGTATTCTCTTTATGCCATGTGTTCCAACAAGAATGTTACCCTGTAGTTGTTACACTCCCCCGTATCTTTTTTTCCCTTATATATATATTGGAACTATGATTGATTTTCCCCACCCTCTGTACTTCCCTCTCGTTCCAACACCTATTGAACAATTTCAGAATTCTTTCATTTTCTCTCCTTTTGTTAGTTCTTTGGGTATCCCATCTTCCCAATCTTCATTGTTCTCAGAGTAACCTCCAACTCCTCCATAGTGATCTCCTCCCCCTCTTCATCCTCCCCTCCTTCAACTATCTCTCTTCTCCTCTCATCTTCCACCTGCTCATTCACATTTAAACAGTTCTCTGATGTATTCCGCTTATCTCCTGTTTTTCTGTTGATCTCACCAAAAATTCAACTTGCTTATCCTTGATATTGCCCTTTTCCTCTTGATCCTCTATACTTTTTGTCCAGGTCTTAAAAAAATCCTTTCCTTTTTTACCCTCACAATCTTTCCATAATTTCTTCCCCTCTCTCTTTGCTGCCTTTTCTTTTTACTCTTCTTTTCACTCTCTCTGTTTCCTTTCTTACCTCCATATACTGGGGCCTATCTGTGGAGTTCTATTTTTCAACCACCTTCTCATCAATACTGCTTCCCTTTATTGCCTCTTCACTTCTTTCAGTCAACCGCCTCTTGTTCTTTTCCTCGTTCTCCTTACCCATCCCTGTACCAGCTCTCCTCTGCTGCCCTTTTTACTTTTTCTGGATCTTCCCTATCTCTCCGACTCCTTCTATTGTTCTAGGTTCTGACATATTATTTCAATATATTCCCTTTTCTGTGTCACCACCTCTCGGTGACTCCACTTTAATCACATTTCTATTTTCTTTATTCTGCAACTTTCTGTCTTCACCTTCAGGTCCGTCACCAATAATCTATGATCCGAATATATATTGCTACTCCAGGTATCACTTTCACATTTCTTGTTAGCCTACTATCAGACGACATTATATAGTCTATAATAGATCTCTGATCGAATTCTTTGTGATATTGTTCCATCTATATCTTGTGAACCTATGTGAGGCCCTCTGTTGGAAAATCCATTCATGATCTTCATTACCATCCTTAAACATAAATCTATCACATCTCTCCTGCAGTATTTCTTATCTCCTCTCCGATACTGTCCCACATGTCTCCACCTCGGCTATTTCTCCTCCCCACGTCTTGCATTGAAATCTACAGTAAATATATACATAGAATATTATAATATAAGTTATAATATATATATTATATATTATATATATATATATATAATATATATATATAGATATATAGTATATATATATATAATATTTATATATATATTATATATATTCTATATTATATATATATATATATATATATAATATATATATATATATAATATATATATAATATATATATATATATATATATAATTATTATAGTTTATAAATATACATAATATATATATATATATATATATATATATATATATATGTTTGATAATTTTTTTGGAAAATGTGTCGAGTATCGATTATCGATTTTTTCCCGATACATCTATAGAAAAAAGCACAAGCGATACCGATACTCGATACATTTAGGAATTGTCTAAGCGATACCGATAACCGATACAAATGTATCGATCGATACGTATCGCCGATGCATGTATCTAGATACTGCCCAATCAATGTATATATATATATATATATTATTATATATTATATATATATATATATATAATATATATATATAATATATTATATATATATATAGATATATATATATATATAATATATATATTATAATATATATATATATTGTTTGGGAAAAAAGAGCTATTAGTCGATTTATAAATTTTAAATAAGCATTAGAATAGTTACCCAGTTTTATAAGTTTTCTTCTTTAATCTTACTTTTAAAATGGGAAACTAATCTAATCGTTGAAATACTGTACATATTATTAGGGTTGTTGAAAAAAAAACGCGTTTTTTTTAATTTTGTTTTTTTTTATCTCTTTTTATGTATATTAAAGATGTTTTAAATTATACAGTAGTACCAATACCCCTTCTAGGCCTAAAAGTATTGATATTAATAGAGATTATATATTACTATATATATATATATAATATATAGTATTATATATATAGTATATATATATATATATAATTATATATATATATATATATATATATAATATATTATATATATTATAAATATCTCTTCATATATATATATAAATACAATTTTTATATATATATATATATATATATATATATATATATATATATATATATATATATATATATATATATATATATATATATATATATTATATATATATATATATTTTTTTTATAATATATATAATATAATATTTATATATATATATATAATATATATATATATATATATATATATATATAATTATATATATATATTATATATATATAATACTATATATTATATATAATATATATATATTTCTTCTCCGGGTTCACCAATTATATAGGGCACGACTTGCTAAATTGGTGGTTTCTTTTATGTGCAAGCACCCTATATAAGAGGATGGTAATTTAGAAATTCATATTTGAAATTATATTTTTATTCAACATAAGTAAAATATGCAATGAAAGTATAAAAGTAACAAAAGTCCCTTCTGTTGAGATACTCTCTCTTCGTAGGCGATTTGGTAGTCACAGCCTTTTCCAGCGCGTTTTCCACAATTCCCTCTGACTCTTTATTTAGTGCGAAAATTTGTGATCGGAATTCAAGTCGCAGCCTTTTCCTTGAAGTTTATCGCTCTTGCCGGGAGGATTTCTGAAGAGTATCTTGAGTGAGATTTTCTTTTGATTCTTAATAATTTGATCTGACTGACTTTATCTGACTGAAGAGTATTTCAAAAGGACGAGTTTATATATATTTTCACTTTGACTTATGCTAAAATTTTGCTCGCGCAAATCTTAGCATAAGTACGAACATAAATTAAAATTTTTACAAAGTTATAATGGAGTGCTACATTACTTCCTGCGCTAAACACGGAGTGAGAAAGTATGTTATAATAATTATACAAGATATAATAACTAAAATACATAAATTAAAGTACTTTCAAATGCAAGCATATCTAATTATGTCCGAAGACATAAGTAGACATACAAACATTTGAAGGCAAAAATAATATACAAGAAATGTAAATATTCAAATACGATCATAAATTGGTTAAATCCGAACATCTAAAAATATATACAAAAATGTTTGAATAACATAAAAATAAAATGTTATATATACAGAAAATAAAAGGTGCATTCAAACACAAGCATATTTGGTTATATCCGTCAGATATAAACAAACATACAAACATTTAAATGCATAAAAATACAAAAATGTTTATACATAATTCTTGATTTAAAACAATCGAGTTATTCACAAGTTAAGTAGGCCACATCGATCGAACCGTTGAATCCTAGGAAAGGTCCAGTATAAGGCGTTTCTAATGTATCCATGGTTTGACCAATGCGCCGTAAATAGTTTTAAAAGCTGTAGTTACGAGAGAAACATGGCTTGACATATGTAGAGACGAAGTTGCTTGAACATTGTAGGTCCTGTATTGAAAAATTTCTTCTACATAAAAGGGAGCGGTCACAGAACCATTAGAATTCGAAAAGGAATCAAAGTACGTAGTGGAATCCAAAAATGAATTTCTGCCATAATTCCAAACTTAAAATGATGAAAAAATTCCATACCGTAAAGGAGTTACATATGTATAGGCGAAGTTGCCTGAAATTTAGGTCCTTTATTTGAAAAATTCTTCATACATAAAAGGGAGAGTCACAGAACCATTTAGAATTCGAAAAAGGAATCAGAGTTCGTAGTGGAATTCAAAAAATGAGTTCTGCCCATAAATCCAAACTTGAATGATGAAACAAATCCATGCCGAAAAGGATAAGTTTGCTATGTCTAGCGATGAATCCTCGAACTGTGCTAGTTGTGAATAGATGAAACCATAATCCAAAATTAATTAAATATTTGAAAATTGAAGTTCATATCGATAATGTTCGTTTGCTTGAGTCATCTTCTCGGAGGTGTTTTGATTGAGGATTTTAGTATTATTGTAGCTTTTTTTTTTTAGAAGGCGTTGATTGAAGTTCTGGGTGTTCTTCTCCGGGTTCACCAATTTATAGGGCACGACTTGCTAAATTGGTGGCTTCTTTTTTTGTGAGAAAGCACCCTATATAAGAGGATGGTAATTTGGAAATTCATATTTGAAATTTTAATATTTTTATCTACATAAGTAAAATATGCAATGAAAGTATAAAAGTAACAAAAGTCCCTTCTGTTGAGATACTCTCTCTTCGTAGGCGATTTGGTAGTCACAGCCTTTTCCAGCGCGTTTTCCACAATTCCCTCTGACTCTTTATTTAGTGCGAAAATTTGTGATCGGGAATTCAAGTCGCAGCCTTTTCTTGAAGCTTTATCGCTCTTGCCTGGAGGATTTCTGCGAGGAGAAAGTATTCTTGAGTAGATTTTCGTTCTGATTCTTTAATAATTGCCTAAGTTTATCTGACTGAAAGAGTATTCGAAAGACGAGTTTATAAGTATTTTCACTTTGACTTATGCTAAAATTTTGCTCGCGCAAATCTTAGCATAAGTACGAACATAAATTAAAATTTTTACAAAGTTAAATGGAGGGCTACATATATATATCAAAAAAAGGATGGTATAACTGGTGGTTTTGGGGTGTCGGGAGAAAATGAGAATGGTAGGAAGGTGATTGATTTCTGGAGAGGAATGAGGTATTGTGTGTGTAAGTAACACTTTCTTTAAACACAAGAGTATTCCTAAGTATACTAGATTTGGTGTACGCTAGAAGATGGTATCGAAGTGAAAAGATGATTGATTTTGTTTGGTGAGAAGGAGATGTTTGAAGTATGTGTTGGATGTTAAATCAGTGAGGGGTTTAGGAATGGGATTATCGGATCCCATTTATGTTGTTCTATGTAAAAGTTAAGTTAGTGGAGACTTGGAATGAGAGGGGACAGGTGATACGAAGGAAGTGCAGTAAACACATTATACGAGCTGGAGAAGTTTATCAATGACAAGGGTAATAAGGATAAGCTATGTAAGAACGCTCGCATAATAAATTCAGTGAATGATGAACAAGTTGAACTGAATAAATCTGGAAAGCAAAATGAAGGAAGCAATATTGGATTAGCAGTGCAAAAGAAAGGTATGTGGTTGTGCTAAAGTAGGAATCAAGAATTGCTAACATGAGTGGTGGAAAAAAAATGAAGAGGGTGAGATGCAAAGCGCGTTGTAAAAGTAAAAAAGAAGCGTGCTTGAATGTACTAAACCAATGATGAAGTTTCAAAAAGAAAGATGCTTTGGAATTATATAATGAGGAAAAAAAGGAAATGCTAAAATATGCATACGTAAGAGAAAAGAAGAGGTAAGTGAACAGTTTGGAAGGAGGATAATGGGAACATAACAGAATAGAAGTTCTTCTGGAAGAAAGCGGGAAAGGTTAAGAATTAGAATAAGGGAACCTGCTCAGGAATATGAATACGGGATGGTGTTTTTTGTAACTGATGAAATGGATGTGAGTGAAGTGTGGAAAGAACACTTTGAAAATCGTATAATATTGGCAGTAATGAAGAGGTGATATGAATGTGTTTGTGAGTTTGATGGTGCAAGAAGAATAGGTATTTTTGGGGATTGAGGTTATTTAGCTAAAGAGGAGAAAATGGACGAGAGTGAGAAGAGTTGAAGAATGTAAATCTGGCAGGTATAGATGAAATTACTGGTGAATATGATCGGGAAGAACGGAGCTAGTGTGATGTGTGTATTAGTGTTTCTTGAAAGTTATGTGGGTGTGAGTGTGTGAGGTGATAAAGCTTTGTGTGTGGATGGAAGGGTTTGAGTTTCGGAGGGGATTGGAGGAGAGCAGTGAATAGTTACCCTTTATGAAGAAGGGAGATTAAAGGGGAACTGGGGTTAGAAATTATGCGGGTATTAGTTATATGGTTGTTGATAGCGGAATATTATATGCTGTGTTTTGCGTCGAAAGAGTGCGGCCGAGTGACTGAAGGACTGATTGGTGAAGACAAGGGCGTTTAGTAGTAGAGGATGTGTGGATAAATCTTTACCATTGAAGCAATGATAGAGAAAATGAGGAGAGAAGAATAAATTGTATTAGGTTTTATGGATTTGGCAAACAGGTATGATAGGGTTATAGGGAAGGTCTATGGCAGGTGTAAGTGATAGGTATAGTGTTGTGATAGGCTTCTGAATGGAATCAAAAAGTATGTATGGACGATAGTGAGGCGTGTGTAAGAATATAATGGTGTCAAAAGTTGATTGGTTACTTTAGTATAATAGCGGGAGTTGAGGCAGGGTTTGTGTTATGGTCTCCTTGGTTATCAATTGTGTATATGGATGGGTTATGAAAGAGTTAGAGGTGGTGGGCGTTGACATGAAGATGGTGTTAGAAATGATGGAGAATGGAAGAGCCCCTACCTATTATATGCGATGATTTGGTTTATGTGTGGGCTATCTGAAAGAGTTTGAGTAGGATTGGTAGAGATTGGCAGGGTATTTTGTAAAAGGAGGGTGTGAAAGTAACGTAGAATAAGAGTAAGGTTATGGTTCGTGAGTGAGACAGTCCTCAGTTGTGAATTATGTTAGATGGTGAGCAACTGGAACAAGTGTCTGGTTTAAATATTTAGGGTATATGTTGGATGAGAAGGAAAACGGATGAATGCAAGAGTGTATAGAAAGTGTGAATGCGCAGGAAGGGCTGGTGTAATTAAAATCGTTGGGTGAATGTAAAGGGACTAAGTTCTTAGTCGCTATGCGTCTTACATGACCGGTATGTTGTTTACCTTTATCTGTATAAGTAGTGAGACTATTGGTCTGGAATAAGAAGTAGTGATCTAAGTACAATGTGTTCAGATGGAACAATCTTAGGGGCGTGTCTAGGTTGACTGGAAGAATTGATAAAATAGGAAATGAACATTATTAGAGAGTTGTGTGTGTGAAGAAAGGGGAAACAGAGAATAAATGAAAGTAACCATATGTGAGATGTCTTGGTCATGTGGAAAGGATGGAATGATAGTCGCGTTTTAACCGATGTATAGTGACGAGGTGTGTTGGAAAACACGACCGGCAGGCGCAGGATCGAAGAAAAAGTGGATTGAGTCAAGTAAACGAATGTCTGGAAGGACAAGAAATGTGCAGTTTAGCTTGAGGCGAGAATAAAGGCTGATAATACGAGAGAATGGCGGGGTTTTGTAGGGGGGCATGGTTGTTGTGGCCCACCTAGGTCAAGGGATGAACCCTTATACTGACAATTTACCATAGTGAGGGTCCCTCGCAGTCCCGTGAAGCTAAGGTGGATTTTCTGACTTCGACGAGTCCTTACTAATTAATGTTACAGAGGAGGGGGGGGGTACGGCTGGCTTTTTTCTTTTCAACTGTTTGTCATATTCTTCTTACTGCTTTTCTTTTCTGATGCTCTGTACGCACCTTACCACCAGTCTTGGGGAGAAAAAGGAGATGAAGAATATATATACCGAATATATATATATAAGTATATATATATATATATATATATATATATATTATATTATATAATTAATATATATATAATAATATATATATATATATATATAATTATAAATAATTATATCATGAAATGTAATAATTAATATGCCCTAGCTTATAATAAACTTTATTATATACTTATAATGAACTATTTATAGCTACCTCTTTAACATATTGTATTTACTCTATTTTAATGCTAAATACCCTAAAAAGACTTGATATATATGAAAAATGAGTAATTTAAAAAAAAAAAAAAAAAAAAAAAAAAAAATTTTTGGCCTTTGTTTTTTTTTTAAAAAAAAACGTGTCTTTTTTTAAAAAAAACGAACACGTTTTTTTTTTAATCCCAACCCTACATATTATTCAGATACACTAGCTAATAACGTAGCGTATAGAACGTCAGAAGAATTAATATAATTTTATAGGAGATTGATTCAGAGTATAAAAACTTGTGGTTAAAAGTTGCATGATTTCTGGGATTTTACCAAGGTTAGGTGCAGATCAGTAATGGGAAGCAGGGCTATAGGTGCAAACGTAATGGTTAGGAAATTACCCAAGAAAATATTAGATTTTTTAATTTGTGGAGGGAATTTCTGGACTAATAACTTTTTGTAGAAGATGTAGTTTACCTGAGTCGTAAAGGTGTTGAACCTTTTAGTGCCAGTTTGGAAACGTCTTTCAAAAAAATAGGTAAAATTAGGGGTAATGGGCTACATCTTGGTATTGATAATAATTAATTATGGAAATGGTAACTGTAATTTTGGTGGGATAAATAAAATTTTTATTGTTATAGGCTTAAATAAATACGATATATATATATATATAATATATATATATATATATATATATATATATACAATATATATATATATTATATATATATATATATATATATATATATATATAATATAAGATATATAATATATAATATATATAATATATATATTATATATATATATATATATAATATATATATTATATATATATATATTTCAGCATTACACTAGCAGATAATCGTGATATAGGACACAGACGGTCAGAAGAATTAATAGCATTTTATATGAGATTGGTTTCAGAGAGATAAACGCTTGTGGTTTAAGCGTGAATGATTGTCAGGGATTTTTACCCCAGGTTAGGTGCCAAGATCAAGTAATGGGAAGCAAGCTTCTAGGTGTGAACGAAATGGTTTAGGAAATTGCCTGCGAAAAGTATTAAATTTTCGGATATTGTGGAAGGAATTATTTGGAACAAATATCTTTTTTGCCGAAAGATTGTAGTTTACCTGATCGTTAATGGTGGGGTAAACTTTTCAGTGGGCCAGTTTTGGAAACGACTTTCAAAGAAATGGTTAAAAGATGTCGGGGGTAATGGGCTACATCTACATTTTAGAAATGCGTAACTGTAAGTTGGCGGATAATGAGAATTTTGGATGTTAGTGGAGAAAATTAAAGTCGAGAGCCAATTACAGGTCACAACATTTCGAAATAAATGCTTCTGCATAAAACTAATCATAGTATATATATATATAAAAGATGAGCTGATTATTTATACCATAAATGAGATCTAGACATTATTTGCATTACTGAAACATTGGTTAATGGGGTACTTTATGGGGATTCCTTTAAGGAATATGAAATAGACGGATATTCATTTTATTAATACCAGAATAGAGGAAAGAAGGGTCTAGGTGTGGCGCTTTATGTTAAAAGCAATATTCAACCTGTGTTAATGGCTGACACTAAACTAATCATAATGTTGAATCTGTGTGGGTAGATATCCTTATAGGCAATAAATCTTTCAGAATAGGGGCATTTACTCAAGCTTCAAGAATTAGATGCGGAAATGTGAAGAAAACTGAAACAGCATGCCACAATAAAGGAAAAGGTATTGTAATAGTGGGGAATTTTAATTTTCCTTACATTAATCATGGACCATAGAGGTTATGTATACTTTACAGCTGTTTGAGCCAGGTGGTTCATGAACCTGCAAGACATTCAGAACTGTCAGACTTAATATTAATAAACGATGAAAGTATAGTGGATGAGGTTAGAGTTGAGGAAATTTAGGAATTAGTGACTAATAATATAATTAGATTTAACATGAATGTGATATCTGGGCTCAAATTGCAACTAATGAGGAAAAGATCCTAGATTTCGCAAATGGCGATTATACCAAACTTCGAGACATGCTTAAAATAATTGACTGGGATAAGAAGTTTAAAGACCAAAATTATTTTATCATGGGAGAAATCTTTAAGAAAATTTTGATGAATATTCAGGCAGTTTGTTTTAAAGATGTATCAATTAGGCTGGCGAAGAGAAAACCTATTTGGTGGAACAGAGAGATAAGAGAGAAAATCAATGAAAAGTCTAGATGTTTTAAAACATACAAGGATATTACTGTACTAGGGAGGAAGATTTGGAAAATTATAGAAAAATTAGAATTGAACTTAACCAGTTAATCAGAAAGACAATGAAAGGGGTAGAACTTAATTTAGCAAGGAATAGTAATGACCAAAAATTTTTTTATAGCTTTTATAAATTTAAAAGTAAAAGTAGGAAAATTGGTCCAATTAAAATTGATAAACTTTAGTAAGTTCAGATAAAGAATTGTTAATGTTTTAAATGTTTATTTTGCATCAATGTTTATTATGGAAAGATTGGATAATAGTTAGAGTCTAATAGTTCTGATATACATGTGATAAATATAGACTTATGGAATTTGAAATTGAGATTAAAAAATAAATCTTTTTGTATTAAATTGACCCAAGTAAAGCTGCAGGTCCGACGATATATATATATATATATATATATATATATATATATATATATATATATATATATATATATATATATATATATATATATATATATATATATATATATATTGTAGAATTCTGAAGGAGAGTAGTAGCAGCATTGCAAAGGCACTGTGTTTGATTTCTAAGCTATCTATAACATATGGTGAGGTACTAGAGGACTGGAAAACCTCATATGCTGTGCCAATTTACAAGAAAGGTAGAAAGGAAGATTAGGGAAATTATAGGCCAGTTAGCTTAAACATCTCTGGTTGTGAATGTTTTGGAAAAGTTACTGTAAGGTAATATAGAGAAATATTTTAGTGATAGACGAGAGCAAGAGACTGTATGATGATTGCCAGTATAGTTTTAGAAAGGGTAGATTATGTCAGACAAACCTTTTAGAGTTTATGGAATGCAGTACTGACTGCACTGACAGATGAGATCTAGTTGATATTATATATTTAGACTTCAGCAAAAGCCTTTGATAAGGTTCCCCACATAAGACTGATGTAAAGGTTTTCACAATGTGGTATAGGTGGGGTGGTACAAGGTTGGATTGAAAAGTGGTTGTAGATTATAAGGCAGTGTACATTACTAAATGGCAATAAGTCATCATAGAAAATGGTGAATAGTGGCTTCCCACAGGGTTCAGTGCTGAGGCCGCTATTGTTCCTAACATATATAAATGATTTAGACCAGGGACTTAAATGTGAGAATTCTAAGTTTGCAGATGATACCAAAGTAGCTACCTCAGTAAGGAATAATGATGGATGTAAAAGGGTTCAAAATGATCTTGATAAACTTCCTGGATGGATATAAAAATAACAAATGAATTTCAATAGTAAAAAGTGTAAGATTCTTTACATAGGTTACTCATATAAAAGATTTAACTACAGTAAGAATCATAATTTGCTTGAGTCTATGAATCAAGAAAAAGATTTGGGTATGTTTATAAGCAGTAATATGAAAGTGGCTAATCAGTATCTGAAAGCAAGAAATAAATCTTATAAGATGCTAGGTATAACAATCGCAATATCGTTTACAAAAGCAAGGAGGCTATAAGTAAGCTGAATAATAGCTATGTTAGGTCAGTATTAGATCATTGTATGCCGTTGGGGCCCCTTATTTAAGAAAAGACATATATATGTTGGAGAGAGAGAGTAACGCAGAGGAACATGGATGATTTCATGTTTTGGAGGGGTTAGAGCTATGAGGTGAGGCTGAAGGAATTAGGAATGTTTTCTGTAGAAAGGCGTTTTCTTAGAGAGGATATGATACAAGTCTACATAATATTTATATCTCTTGATAATACTGAGACAAATAAATTCTTTATAATAGACCACGGAGAGGAGACCATGAAACAAGATAAGAAAATTCGGAAGAAGGAATGTCATCTTGATGTAAGAATCACTCGTTCAGTAATAAGGTTTTTAATTTTTTTGAATGGTTTGCCGAAGGAGGTTATTTAGTGTGATTAACTTGCAACATTTAAGAAAGGATTGGATAGGTATATCGATGGTTTGGGCATCATATAGTGTATTTTGCCTAGGCCAAATTGGAGAGTATTTACTTAGTTATTGCATATTGTAACTATTACAATAAACTTATTAAAGCTTGTATTGTGGTTAGCTTGTATCTTAGCTATAAGTTTTGCTTCAGGTAGTTGCCTAGTTGGTGTATACTATGTAAGATATTGACAACCCTAGGGTGCGGTTTGGGTTTTGTATAAACATGTTGGGCAGTTTGACTGGGACCGCCTAGATAAGCCCACGTGACTTTTATTATCTCTATATTTTTTTATGCTTCCATGCTATGTATGCACGATTTTTTGGGGGAGGATGGCTGAGTTTGCCAGGGTACTGATTTTTTTTATTCATTTTTCATTGCTTTTACTAGAAAGTGTTTACAAAATTTTGATTTTATCAAAATTTAGGCTTAAGCCCCTCAGCCCCCCAACAACTGCGCATTCCACTGGTCATATCTATGCGATTTGAAAATTAAATTTGAAATATCAGTCACTTATACAACGCGCAACGCGTGTTTATAAATACGAAATTCCATTTATTATGTATTTTATTTTATTTTATTTTTAATTTTTAAATTAACGAGGCATAGTCACACCCATTGGAGTAACTAGGGAATTTTTCTAGGCCCCCTTAAACTGTGAATTTCAGTAAACCTGTTATGATATTTTATTGACTAAAAATTTTATGAGGGCATACCCCCCGACTCCTCCCCTAGTTACGCCCATGGTAACGCCTCATAGATTGAATTTCATTATTAAATTATGAATTTACAATACAGTGGCAATTAACCGTTAACACAGTATGGCGGAAAATCAATATTTTTTCCGATAATTGATTTCGGCTCCGGCTCCGGCTCCGGCTCCGGCTCCGGCTCCGGCTCCGGCTCCGGCTCAGGTTTCTGTACTATTTGAAAATTGTTCAGCACGCCATGAAATAAATTTTTCACCTAAAAAAATATTTCTTGGGAAAAAATTATATCCAGGATCAGAGTCCGGCTCTGATTCCATTTATTTGACTAAGTAAAAGCCGGATCTTGTTTTGGAGATTGCAAAAATAAAAAATGTAGATTTTCTATAATTACAATTAAAACACTTTGAGCCTGAACCTGGAATTGCAATTTTGATAGGAATTGCAATTTTTGTTCGAGACCCCTCTAAATAAATTTCTGTATCTATTAAAAATTTAGAATTTTCAAAAAGTAATCACACCATGATGTCCAGTATGAATTTTTCTAGTAATTTAGATATTAAAAAAATATGAAAATTTTGATTTTGCTTAGGTTGATGTCTCTCCTTAAGCTTCTGTAACTGTTCTACTTGAGAATGTTCAATCTTTCTAACTCAGTGGTTTTCAAACTGAGGTGCGTCTCGAGATACCAGAGGTGAGCGACAAGCGTGAAGAAAAATCTTAAATTTTATTTTTTAGTAATTATACATATAATATATATATATATATATATATATATATATATATATATATTATATATATATATATATATATATATATATATATATATATATATATTAAGATATATAGCATATATATATATATATAGCATATATATATATATATATATATATATATATATATATTATATATATATATATATATATATATATATATATATATATATATATATATATATATATATATATATATATATATATATATATATATATATATATATATATATATGTATATATATATATATATATATATATTTATACTGTATATATATATATATAAAGAGTTATAGCATATATATATATATATATATATATATATATATAAGTATATATATATATATATATATATATATATATATATATATATATATATATATATATATATATATTGTGAAAGAATTTTTTATTGTTGGAAGTGCTCCATTGAAAAAAGATTTGGAACTACTGAATTACAAACTCCTCTTAATCTAGTAAGTAAAAATTGCAGAATTTTTTTCCAAGGAAAAAAAATCTGTTGGGCGTAGGTGTTATTCCAGATCAAAAACTATTTTGAGCTAAATTTAAAAATATTGAACACTAAGAATTTTGAGTTTCTTGCAAATATCCATTTATTGGGAATTAGACTAGAAATTCTTACTGAAGGTTGCGTCAATGAAAATTTTCAACTTAATATACAGTATGTGTAACATCTAATTTTGTTCCTTTGGAAAAAGACGTAGGCAATGTATGTGTAAGATATCAAACAAACTTTAAAAATAATAATAGGCTTGAGTTTTGAGAAAATCTGTGATTTTTTACCTATTGACATTCTCTTCTCTATAATTCATACTTTTCCTCAAATTATGACTGAATCAGGCGGTACATTTGCCTTTGCCATTCTAGCTGCGTTTAGAGACATCATCAGCAACATAGGAATTACAGAGGAACCCATCACATCAGAGGTAAAGAGAAGCCAAGAAAAACCTCTGTGATGCCCTGTCG
>JABUQX010024452.1:0-10000 GCA_015478945.1 Trachelipus rathkii | reverse complement strand
AAGCTTCTTTTTTTACTTTTAACCGCTTGCATCACCTCTTCATTAAACTACTCACTGTTAACATTCTTACTTCTTACTTTAGCATATCCACATTCTTCTTCTGCACTACTAATAACTGCTTCCTTCATTTGCTTCCAGATTTGCTCAGTTTCAACTTGTTCACATTCAACTAATTTACTTGCAAGCACTCCTTAATACTTATCCTTATTACCTTGTTCACGCAATTTCTCACTAAATTCTATCCACTTCCTTCCTTATTATCTTCCTCTCCATCCCCTAACCTAATTTTACATAAAACAACATGATGATCCGATAATCTCATTCCTAACCCCCTCACTGATTTTACATCCAACACATACTTCAACATCTTATTCACCAACAAAATCAATCATACTTTTCACTTCGATACCAACCTTACCTACACCAACTCTAGTATACTTATGAATACTCTTGTGTTTAAAGAAAGTATTGCTTACACACGTACCTCTCTCCTCACAGAAATCAATCACCTTTCTACCATTCTCATTTCTTTCGGTCACCCCAAAGCCACTTGTTATGTCATCCCTTTTCTGATCACCTATCCAACCATTTAGGTCACCCAACACAATCAATCTGAAGCTCCTTCTCACCCCATCCAAAATATCATTCAGATTATCCCAGAAAATAGCACTCTCCTCAATATCACCCTCGGATGGACTTTATTTCACAACCGCACATACCTTGACTTTCTCAGACTTAAATTTAGCAATTAGAATTCTAGTACTCACACAAACAAAATGTGTTCAGATGGAAAATCTTAGGGGCGTGTTAGGTGTGAGAAGAGTTGATAAAATGTAGAACGAACGCATTATGGAGCTGTGTGGTGTGAAGAAAGGAGTAAGTGAGAGAATAAATGATAGTACATTGAGATGACTTGGTCATATAGAAAGGATGGATGATAGTCGGTTGGTTAAGCGGATGTATAGTAGTGAGTGTGCCGGGAATCTAGCCAACTGGTAGACCGATTTGAACAAAGTGGATTGAGTTAGTAAGGGAATGCCTGAAGGAGAGGAATGTGAGTTTGGCAGAGGCTAGAAGAAAGGTGCATAATAGGAGTGGCTGGCGGGGTTTTGTGAAGGGGGTATAGTTGTGGGTCTTGCCTAGGAGATGAACCCTACAATGGCTAGATGCCACAGTGAGGGTTCGTCGCAGTCTCGTGAAGCAATAGGGTGGATTTTTCTGACTGCGACCAGTTCTACGAATAAAGGGGACAATAAGTGGGGGGCTTTCTTTTCGACTTGCGTCATGTTCTTGCACTACTTTTCTGTTCCGGTGTATGATATGTACCTCACCTCCCGCATCTCACCTCCAATCTGAGGGTGGAGGTAGATAATGATAATATATATTATATTATATATATATATATATAATATATATATATATATATATATATATATATATATATATATATATATATATATATATATAATATATATATATATATATATATAACAGTTAACACCACCGCTCACGGGCAGAGCCCTACTCCAGGAGGGAGGTCTACTCATTTGTATAAAGATCTTCGTTTCTTACAATGCCAAATAAAATCTTCACTACACCCACTGTCTCTTTCATCTCTTGCCAAGTAACCTTTTCTCAGTTAATTGAGAGACAATAATCTACCTAATGTGATTTGAGAAGCTTACTGAATGCAAAGTTTTTGAGCGAGACTTTAAAGGATTGACAACATTTTCCAAAAATGATGATTTTGAAGAAGAAGAAAAAGAAGATGAAAGTATGAAAGAGGAGCGTAGGAAGATAATTTTAGAACAATTAACAACAAAACCTGTATCATAAGGCTCAACAGTATTTGCTTTTCTTAATAAGCAATTAAAACTTTCAAATAACTCATTTCATAATTTTAAAAAAAACGTAAAATTGTAATACGTTTTTAAACCTGCAACTAATTAATAAACTTTAGAAAAGAAGGAATAGATTCAATATTTGTTTCAAGAAAATATTAATAAAAAATGAAAATCACACAGTTGTAGATAGAAATACACAAACACATGCACATACACTTGCACATTCACATATTCACATACACAAATAAATAAAATATAATATATATATATATATATATATATATATAAATATATATTACTATATATATATATATATTATATATATTATATATTATATATATAACTATATTATATATATATAAATATAATACTACTAATATCATTAAAAAGAGGCGAACTAAGTGTATTTACTTTACTTAGAGAGAGAGAGAGAGACGAGAGAGACGGAGAGACGAGAGAGAGAGCGAGTGTGTGTAGATGAGGAGGAGGAGAAATGGAGAGAGGATGAGGAGAGAGAGAGAAGAGAGAGAGAGAGAGAGAGAGAGAGAGAGAGAGAGAGAGAATTTGCAAAAGAAGAGTTGAAGCTCATTAAAGGTAGAAATATAAAGGAAACACACTTTGGAAACAGATAGCTGAGATGAAAACATTACTGACTGGATGTTTACTACTTCATTTAATGCCAAAAAAATAAAAAAAAAATAAAAAAAAAATTTCTAGGGACTAATGTTTTTGACCACTCTGTTCAGATAATTAAGCTCAGAAGAATGTATTGAGATGATATTGCTGGCAGCGACATTAAACACTTTAAACATTTGACATCACTCACTGATAAAACTCTATTCAAGGCGGGGCATTACAGGAATAAAAGAACAGTCCAACCTAATTCAAAATCAAATAGGTGATCATAGTTCTGTAAGCCTTAAACTAAGGAAGATTAAGTACAGAATAAAGACAGTTGAAGGTATAGAATTTCGCAATGCCAATAAGTCTGGAAAGGTGGTGCCACAATGAACTTGCTTGCAATCCCCAATATCTAACCAAAATTCGTATGATGTCGCAGCACCTCTTTTGATACATGGGAGTCACAATGGTAGTTGATTGGTAGCTGACATCTACGTAGATTATCTGCCATTGTATTTACTTGTAGAAAAGAGATAGATAGTCAACAACATGTCGCTGAATTGCATTAATATCTATTTACATAGCATTTTTAAAATGTCAAATAGCGCGCAATTCAACTTCTTTCCCAAAAGAGGAGATTCTCAAGTAGAATTATTACATTTGCCAAGAAAAAATATTACATTTCATTATAAGAAAAAAGGTAATTACTTTGAGGAAGAGCAGTACGCTAACCACCTGAACTTCCAGTTTATATGAGGCTACCATAACAATATTGTGATTTCATGTTAACAAAATAATTTATTGTTTATGTTGAAACCAAGAATGCTTTTGCTATAACAGTTGATACAGCAGATCCTTAAAATATAGCAAAGAGTATCTGAGAGCTGTATTTGAGAATCAGATATGAAGAAATTGAGCTTCTAAAGCGTTGAAGTTTACTAAGTTAAAACTACCCAAACCAGAACAAACAAAATTAAATCGGAAATTTAAAGACGAGAAGCAACTCTGGAGGCCAAAAAAGTATCAGATTTGAAAAGAATGTAAGAAAGAAAAGTTGAATCATCATTATAAGAATAAATAGTGTTAGAAGAGCAGATAAAGAAATTCTTAAATGAAAGTAGGAATTGAGTAGAAGATAGTAGAAAAGATCCATGATAAACACCATAACTGACAGTAAAGATCGAAGCATTTGCTCCATCAGCAACTGATAAAATGGAACGATTAGAAAAAAAAACTAAGCAAGAGTGACCAAGGCCGCCACCCAGGCGTGATCCACTTGATGTTGAGTAGGACATCTTACCATGGTGCAATCTCTCGATCGAAAGAGTCGCATGGTACAGGAACCTGGGTTTTATTCCTCGTCGCATCCTGCTGGTATCTAGGTAGCAATACCGCTAAGAAGTATTTTCACATAGAATAGGCAATGCTCGTGAGGTGCGAACTTTTTCTAAAAGTCGATAAAGGATGGATAGGTGAAGAAGTAAGTACTGGCATGGAGAAAACAACACTGATGAAAAGAAAGAAACCGAAATTAGGCTAGGACAGAAGCCTTGAGAAACACACTATTTTATAGACTTAATGGTCGATGAATCGGTGGCGAGTTTGCAACTGGCTGCTATAAAACGGAAGGGAGAAAAATCAAGAAGGAAACAGAGAGAAAGTAAAGATACCGAAGAAGTGCAAGTTTAGAAGTTCCAAGTTCTTGTGCAGACTCTATTGAACGACTTTCGATTGTCTAGCGCCCCGTATTCGCTGATTATGAACTCTAGAGACTACATCGCAAGCTATTGCTTCCGCACTATACCTCCGGAAGTCCACTCACTGATAATACTTACGCCAGCGCACCTAGCTTCGGGCTTTTGCCTTTCAAGAGACTTGTAGCACATAACTGGTGAATCAGAGATAAGATTTGAAGAGTCGAGATGTTTGCAACCGTTTTTTCTTTTTCCCCCCAAAATCTCTCTGTTTAAGAATAAATCCCGAACAATTTAGAAAGAACAGAGAGTTTAAGAAATAGACATAGTGTTGATGCTGAATTACGGGTGTCATCTTCTTTGGGCACATGTTTAATGAGTGCCACATTTTCGCAGATAAAGGAGGTGGTCAAAAAGATAGATCAGAAGCGAGAATAGTTTACCAAGGAAGACCAAAGATCGAAAGACAAGTTTGTCATATGATCCTCCCTCAGCTCACACACACACTCTCAGTTGGATCTCACATGTCTCACTCTACGATCGCTGAGATTGCTCCTCTCAATAAATTTTCGACTCCGATCCAACTCCAACAACCCTATGAGAATATAAAACAAAATCGTGGTACTTCTTTATGTTAAGCTAGAGATGTAGAGCGGAAAAAAACGTATTTGGAAGATAAGGTTGATGCCTAAATGAGTTAGAGGATGGGGTTGTGTTGAGAAGGAGGATAACACCGTGAACGGTTAAAGTCTCTCTTATATAGAGTGAAACTCCTCTCTCTTCTCCATCCTCAGTTTCAGCGTGAGTGTCAACACCGGCTTATGTTGTGCACGTTTTCTAGAGTCATATCATAGGGACATGAAGCATAGCACACACTGTGACATGGCTCTAGTTCCACACTCACACCCATTATCTTTCTCAAGACCAATATGAGAGCAAGAAAAGCAGGAAAGATGTTTATCTAGCTCTCTATAACAGAGACCCTCTGTAGGATCTCCAAGAGAAATTTTCTTTAAACCGATTGCGTGAATAAAATATAAGTTGCACACGTTACTATGACAATATATATTATACTATAAATATATATACTACTATATAATCACCAGATATCGCTCCTACTCACTCAGCAGATACTAAGCTTATATATTATATATCACTATCATATATATATCTACTCCGCTTTTTATATATTTACTATATACTTACTATTATATATATACTATATATATATGTATTATCAGTATATATGGCGTAATTCACAGTATCGTTAACCTCAAAAGGTATTTAGTTTAAAATCTTTGTCATTCTTTCCCATTTTTTAAAGGGTTTTGCTATTTAAAAAATAAGCATAAAATATAAAAAGTTGGCTAGTAAGCTTCAAACGGTTGTAATACGAAGAGCTTAAATTAAAGAAATATTAAAAGTTTAGATCTATGTAAACTAAAGTTACTCACATAAACTTACTTAACGTATCATAAAATTTACTTAAATGTAATTTTTTTTGTTTATATTTATTTACTTTGCAGTTGCTTAAAGCCAAAAACCATGCTTCTGTCACCATGCGCTCTTTTGTACATTTTGTTCGATAAAGAACTAAAGAAAATATAAAATAAATAAAGATTTTTACCCTTGAAAAACGAAATTTTCAGAGGTGAAAGATCCTACCAAGATGTCCATATTATACTCACGGCTTATCTATTATATATATAATATAGTATACTATATATAATAATACTATATATATAACTTATATACATATATATATATATACAGTATATATCATATTAGTATATATATATATATTATATTACTAATATTAGTAATATATATACTATATATATTTTGAGTCAAGTGTACAGGAATCACCACGGCTCACACTATAGAAAGAAAACGGTTGAAAAAAAAAAATCAACACCAGGGGCGGGTCCTTTTCTGGTTTCTCATACGTCATAGGAAACGAGACGTGTCACGCGATAGTCACGCTCAATTTAAAAAAATAAACAAAATAAACCAAAAAGTACATCCTTCATTATAAACTACCTAGGTATTAACGTAACAAAATCCAGAATCATTATGAGAATATTCACGTCTTGTAGAAACAGAAAATAGATTTAACAGTACCAATAAAAGATTCGGATAAGATATCATGGGATAATTCTTTTGGATCGTAAAGCTCGAAAAAATGACCGAGGCGGCGAATAGAGTCCAGCTGGAACAATCTAGAATACCTGGTCATTATCAATGGAGATCGATACAGACCTCTAATCGACTCGAGCATAATTCGTTTCGTACTCTATATAATATATATATAATATATATTATACTATTATACTATAATATAAATAATATATTATATATATATATTAATATATATAATATATATATATTATATATTATATATATATATATATAAGTAAATTAGCCTTAAGACCCCGCTAATTTATGTATCATGTAAGCTGCCTAAGTAAATTAGCAAGGTGGAGGAAAAATAACTTTGATTAGGCATAGTATGATTCATATTGTAACGATAAATCTATAGCCCGGTAAAAATAAAGGCGATTATATATATAAATATATATATTATAGTATTATTATACTATATATATGATATATATATATTATATAGCTATATACTATATAATATATTATATATATATATATATATTATATAATATTATATATATATTCGTATAGTATATATACTTTTTTGTAGTTGTTATATCTTTGTAAATCAGTTACTTATATTATTATATATATATGCATATATATATATATATCATATTATATATTATAAGTATATATATATCGATAAAATATGGTACAAAAATACTATATAATGAATTATAGTATTACTATATATATATATAGTATTATCTATATTATATAGTATATATTATTATAATACGATCTTCATATTATATATTAGTATGTATATATATATAGTAATATATATATTAGTTAGTATAATATATAGTATATATTATATTATAAATAATAATATATATATATAGTATTATAATAGGTCTCTCAGTACTCATATTAGTAATATATGCCAAGAGGTATAATAAACAAAAAACTAAACAAATAACATGATATACATCTTTTGCAATATTAAATAAAATGTTTACCGCTGCAAATATTTATTTATTCGTTACAAAGAAATGAATTTAAAATTAATTATTGAAAGTAATAATTCATATTTCTTCGTGTTAATAAATAATTAATTAATTAGATAAAGTTTCTAAATCTTATGACAAAGCAGCGGATAGATTCGTACCATAGATTATATTAGATTATGGTTATAATCTTCTTGATAGATCCGTGCTTTTGTAGGGGGAAACTGACGGGAATTAGTTTCATGAGAGCTACAGCTTGTGAACAATCAATGATATGGATATATATATATATATTATATTATATTATATATATATATTATATATATATATATATATATAATATCTTAATAATATATATATAAGACTATATACTTAATATAATTAAAATATAATACTTATATATATAATAAATATATATTATATAATTTATATATTGATATATATATTATACTATATATATATATATATATATATATATATATATATATATTATATATATATCTATTATTAATATATAATATATATATATATATATATACATTATATATATATATATTATATATATATATAAGTTTATTAAATATTAGCTTAAGATTACTATTACTATAATTTATATAATTTATTTTATCCATCTAATACTTCTATAATATTTATATAATATAGTATTTACTAAGTATAAATTATGAAGGTGGTGAAGAACATATATAATTAATACTTTTGATTTATTATTAGCTATATTATAATAATTAATTACTTATTAATATTCCTAAATCTCAAGTAATTTTCTTCACCTTCTAATTCACTAATAAAGTTTATTCCCGCCTATATTTAACTATTTTTAAATAATAATATAATAAGTAATATAAATACTAATATTAATTATATATATTATATATAATATTAATATTAATTAATATATATATATATATATATATATATATATATATATATATATAATATATTATAATTATTATATTATATATTAATAATTATATATATATATTATATAATCATATAATATAATATGTTATATATTATAATATATTATTATTAATATATATATATATATTTATATATAGCTATATAATATATATAATACATATCTATTTTATTAATATAATATATTATATATAATATATATATATATATATTATATAGTATATATATATATAGTAATATATATATAGTATATTATAATAGTATATTTATTTTTTTTTATTTTTTAATAAAGTTCACACCTCACGGGCAGTTACCCTATATACAATGAAGGGAATATATCATTGTGTAGGTAATTTCTCTAATACTCTAATGAGTGAGGATACCTAAACTAGTAATCGAACCTCACTCGACTGCACTGATTGCTCCAATATGCGATCCTCAGTCTCAGTCATATACTCCGTTTTTGAGTGCCAACCTAAGTATATTGATATTAGCGTCAATATCTATATATAATATATATATATATAATATCATATTATAATAATTAATATTAATATATAGCATATTTATATATATATATATATTATATATATATAATATTATATATTATATTAATTCAGATATAAAAGAAATACTATCTTAATATATATAATATAATTTATTAATATATTATATATATAATATATATCTATATTTATTAATACTTATATATATAGATACTTAAATATATATATAGTATATATAATATATATATAAGTATATACTATATATAATATATATATTAATCATATTAATATATATATTATATTATTAATAATATATATATATATGTATATATATATATATCTGTCACTATAGTTAATATATATATAAATATATCTTATATATATTAATATATTATATATTATACTATATATATATATATTATATATTATATTAAATGTATTAATTATTATATTAATATATATATATATAATAATATATATTATATTAATTATTATATACTAATTATATATATACATATATATATACTATATATTAATATATTAATATATGTTATAAAGTATATTATATTATAATATAAAACTAATATTTAATAGTTAATATATATAATATATATTATTTAATAATATATATATAATATATTATATATATATTATATATATTTTAATATATATATTAATATTAATATATCATATTCCAGTCGACACTGATATATATTATTATATTATATTTAAATATATTAATATTATATATAAATGCTATTTATTAATTATATATATATTAATATTTGAATATTTATAATACTATATAATTGATTATTATTATATAATAACTATTATATATATATATATATGACTATATATATATATAATAATTATTATATTTATATATCAAATAAATTAATTATCAGACTATATATATATATATATTACTGTATATAATATATTAATATTTTATATTATATACTAATTATAAATTAATATATTATATATATAATATTATATATATATTATATATATTTAATATATATTTATATCTATAATATATAATTCTATATATATAATATTATAATATATACTATATATATTAATATCATAAGTAATATATATATACTATATTATATACTTAATTAAATATATATATATTAATAATAATTAATATATATATATTATATAATTTTATATACTTAAATATTATTATATATACTATATATATATCATCATAAGTATATATATATAATATATATTTATATATTATATATATATAATTTATGTAATATATA
>JABUQX010024451.1:22500-36302 GCA_015478945.1 Trachelipus rathkii | reverse complement strand
TCTTTTATCCTTCATCTCTTCTTATCCTGGTATGTGGTTCTCAAAAACTTTTATTTACTCGTTTTTCTCTACTTGGGCCTAACATTGGCCATACTGACATCTCGTTTTGCGGGGCTCGTTCATTGTATTGCTTGGTCAAGAAACCAAAATGCATAAGAACATACTAAACCTTCTTTAGGTTCATTCCTTTACCCTCTTGTCGTTTTGCATCATCTTCATTTTGATCCTTGCTGGTTCCCTTCTTCGCCTTCGGTGGGTTGTGTACTTATTTATTGACTATGGTTAACAGGTTTAGTCATTGGCCGGAAGTTGTTCCTCTTTCTTCTCCTTACTCGGAAAATAATTGCTACGGCATTTCCTAACTAATTGGTGGCTGTTTTGTGTGTTCCTTCTTCTATTGCGGACTGACCAATGGCCCACAATTTCTGTTACTCATCTTTGGCGTGATTTTTTTATCTCCTAACTTGGGTATTGAAAAAATCCATGTCCAACTTCTTATTCATCCTCAATGGGACATTCTTGTCGGAAGCGCCTTTCATCGACAAATTAAAGGCTGACTTTGCGCTGCCGCCCCTAAATCACGACAATGGGTGGAAAACCTTCCTCTGGTTTTGCTTGGTCTTCGGTTAAGGAAGATTTGAAATCTTCTGCAGCTGAACTAGTCTATGGTTCACCCTTTGCGTCTTCCTGGTGAATTTTTTTCTTCTTCTTCTATTGACCTTCCTTTTCCGGATTATTCTTCATTTCTCTCTAAGCTTCGTTCTATTGTTTCTTCTTTTCTTCCTTCTCCTGCTCGTTCCCAATCTACTGCTGTTTACTTACCCAAGAATTTAGATTCTGCTACTCATGTATTTCTTCGTCATGACTATCATCGATTTCCTTTACACCCTTCTTATACTGGTCCTTATCTTGTTGTTCTTCGTCGCCGACCTTATTTTTTCATGATTCAAAATGGGAATCGTGTTGAAAATGTTTCCGTTGAACGTATTAAACCTGCTTTCCTTGACTCTTCCGATTCTGATCTGTCTGATACTCTGTTGCACGATAATTCTTGTGTCCTTGATGATTCTTCCTTTTCTAGTTTGGATGATGATTCTGACATTGGTTTTTCCTCCTTTTTTCCATCTTTTCCTTCCAGAATTGTCAAATTGTTCCTGTTTCTTCCTCTCCTTTACACGAGGCTACTACAGTTCCACCTTCTGTCCACTTCTACATCAGTTCCTTCAAAATAAAGTCTTTTTCTTCTGTTTCCGTCACATGCCTTCCTTGTTTTTTCCTCCTCCGATTTTACCTCCTTTGGTCCTTGATTTTGCTACGCTCCTTCTGACATTTTCCCTTTTCCTCCTGACGTTCCCTCTTGTGAAGCTTCCTCTTCTGTGTCTGTTCTTCTATTTTCCTTCTATTATATTCTCTATGAATAAATATTCAAAGTTCCTTCTACCTCGCGATTTGGGCGTCCGCTATTAAAACCGGTTCGTTTTTCAGTCTTCTTGAGAGGGAAGGTATCTTGTAGTGACCCTACTTTTTTCTATTTTTTTTAACATCTTCCAGTACTATTTTTTTGTTGTAGCAAGATATATAGAAAAAAACTGCGTTTGGTGCTATTATTCAAGTTAAACAGATTAAAATACGAATCGCAAAAAATTTCTGTTTAGCAAAATTTCATAGTGGAATTAAAAGAGGTAACTTGCAGAAAATTGAATCAAGTTGGTTGAATAATGCTATGAGTGTATCAGGAAAGATTAGAAAAGTAAAGATAAGGTTAAATTATTTGTAAATGTTAGTTGAATTTAGAGTTAGAATGTGCTAGTTTTATTCTTCATGATACTGTCTTCTATTGATATTTAGATTAATATATTCTTTATAGTGAATTTTATATATAATTTCAGTTCATTGTGATGAGGGTAAAACAACCCTGTAGTATAACACTACTATTGAGTCAATGAAAATAGTATTTATAAGTCGAACCTCTCTCTATCATAACATTATCAGCCTATCAATATTTTGTGATGCTCTCGATTGTGAAAAGAAAGCTTAGATCATGTTATAATTATAGGTAATAGTCATATAATTTATTGATGTATAATATGTAAATGGTGTGTAATTTATCCCAATTAGTTAATTAAGTGTAGTGTAGACTTGTGTGTAATTCCGCACAGGGAGTTCATATGCGGTTATTCGTGGCTTTGCCACATATAACCCTGTGTTCAAGATCATGAACTTATTGGATATGCTCAAGCAGCCTGAACCATCACTAGTGTTCTGTTACATGCGATGATATGTTTCCCTCTTTACAAAAGGGCGGTGTAAAGAAAGTTACCCATAAATATCTCTGCTATAATCATATGAAAGATGCATATCGCCAGATAAAGATCTCGTAGCAACTACTATGACATAGCCACTGTAACTAGCCGTTTAATGTTCAAGAAATGAAAGATTATTACTCCACAGAAATTAATTACTTAAGTAATGTGATAAGTTGAAAGGGTATTCATATGGATCACTTAGAAGAAAACGATTCAACAGTTGAAGAATACATTTAATTAGGGCGATAGCTAGTAGAGCATCTAAGAGCAAAGCATTATTATTTTCGGAATAAAGTGTTAAATGTTAACATAATGCGCGCTTTCCAAACACTGCATGGAGGGTTAAGTTGCTAGTTTGAGGATCATAGGAGAAATTATGAGTATTAGAACGCAGTGGATGGAGTCCAAGCACGGAAGGCTCAGCATATCTCAAAACTCAGGAGGATGAATGCCATACCGGGCCACGCCTATCCTAAGCGTTCATTAGATTTTTCAGGAGCTTTAATGCACCCGAAATCATAATGAAATGACAGGGTAAAGGCATAGGACACCATGAGAGGAGAAGAGAGGAAGAAAGGCAACATACTCAGAGAACAACGTCCAGGAGTTAGATTATTAGAGTTGATGAAATTAGGATGACTCATAATTTGGAAGAAAAGGATTATATGGCCCATTATCAGTTAGGTAGTATTAATTAAGGCAGGAATCTCGACTTTACGAAAAGCGTAAAATAAGAGGAGGATAAATGAAGTAATGTAATTTATAACATGAATAGTTGTATTAAAGAGTTTTAGTTTTTAGTGCAAGTATAGGCCAGAGATTATGATATTTATTTATATAGCAGTTTAGGAGAAGAAACCAAGTAGACTCTGTGTCTACGCTTCATTTTTATTCAAGTTTTAATGATAATAGTCTCGACTTTATGCTCTGTCGAAGTAAGTATCCCGCATAACTCAGAATTTTACTAAGCTATAAATGATAAATATTATATATGCCATGTAAGTGATAGAATAGAGAACGAGTAATTATATTTCACAACCTTAGATTATTAAAGTTATTATGGTCTCTTAGTCTATCTAGAATTAGACATAGGATGAGAAATACTAAATATATAAGTAGTTTACACGATATATATATCATAAATCCATTGGAATTTTGGGAGATGCTACCGGAGTAAAAAAGATCTCTCTCCGGGTCTCCACAGAAAGGATCATGGAGTAAGATCACTGCTCATTCCTCGGCCATTATTAACAATTACAGATTGGGATTTATCCCCCTTATCGGGGGCATGAATTCGCGTGGTAAGTCGTACTTAAAAGAGTCATAGGCCCGCGCATATTACCTAACTTCATAGTCCTGGATAAGTTTAAGCTTCGTGTCTTGAACTAGATCAACTGTTGCGAATGCCTCCCATTATTCGGGCCGAAATCAAATTTAATGGGTAGCCAGAAAAAACATTTCGTCAATTGAAGTTCAATAATAAACTTAGTTCCGGTCAGGGATATTGAAGTAATAGATTGGCTTGAAGAGAATAGTATTACTAAAATTAAAAGGTGATTTATTTAATTTTGTGTGTTCAGATTTTACCGATTATATTGGGAGCATGAAGTGTGTATTTTACTCAGGAGAAGGACTAGTGCTCGTTGTGAACATAGTCAGTGCTGTTCAAAGATTCTGTGTATGAAGAGAACGATACCCGGTGGAATGTGTGATAGGTTATTTATAATCAGTTTGCTCCAGGATCGTTAGAGATATTTATTACTGTGATTATGCATTCGGCTTCCATCCCAACTAAATCGGTACGAGAAGAGAACCCAATCAATTTCACTGATCCCTTGCATGTACAATTGAAATCCTCTATTAGGGCGTATTGTCGAATTTATCCCAAAACAATTCAGTTTGTGTTACATTGAAATCCCCTAAATATAGCAAGGACCTCGGAGTATTTGGCCGACTTGAGAAAGAAAAATTTTAATAACCTAAAGTTTTAGTAGTGATTCAGAGGTAGTGAAACAGGGCTCAAATCTCTCTCAAAATAAAAAAGAGCCATCGAATAAATTTGAATTCTGTTATGGTGGAGTTCAAATCAGCTCAGACTTTTATTTGCAGATTAAGGTTGAATAATTGTAGTAGAACGAAGAAAGATTTTTATTTAAAGCACAGCAAAATTAGGTATTGTTTTCGATTGTTTGTTTAGTTATTCTTGTTAGTTTTATGTTCGTCGCAGAACGTGTTTTCGTTAGTAGGAAGCAGTCTGTGTTGATATAGTTTACGAAACGCAGATATCGTGCACACCCTTAGTCAGTTTAATATCGAGAAATTAACTTTCTGGATTAATAAATATATGTCATTATAATGTTTGTTTTAGATGATTTGCTGATTAAAATTTAAACGAGTTGAAGGGGTATTGAATTCTAGTATCCATGTTTTTTAAGAGATCTTTCTAGACTAAGGAGCGTTTTGTACGGTAACATATACGGGTATAGATGATTAGAAGAATTTATTCTTCGGTAGTTATTCCATGCTGCTATGAAGGTAGTAGTAGTGAATATAGCCTCAGTTTTCTTTAGATTTGTGTTGTTAAAGTCAAAGAAGCCTATGCTTCGCTTGGTCACATTATTTCTATGTCTTTATCTATACACGGCTTACACGCCGGTATCACTAGAAAGCGATGATAGACAGTGATAATAAAAAAAAAGATAGCAGATATGATGCACCAGGCACGGCAGTTAAACAAATAGACAACAAACCACGAAGCGAGAAGAAATGGGTAGGTGTGGAACTTTCATATAATTTTATTTTTCGTACGCTTAGACACTTCATTAAATTATTCCATAATCATACTTATCTATTATCATTATAAATCACGACTCTATTACCTAAAAGCACCTCCATTTACAGCAAATATCTAAAATAATGGGAATAATCCGAAAGTTTTATAAAAACATCACCCGCACTCACACGCTCTCAACGAAATTGCACGTTACAAAAAAAAAAAAAAAAAAAAAAATAAAAAAAAAAATACTTTATTGATCAAACTAAAAAAGTAGAATAGGTCTGTATAAATTATAATAAATGGCTTGTCCAAATAGGTAAATTTTGCGCTAAAGACCAAGTTGGAGAAACGCTAAAAAATCTTAAGTTTAAAAAGGAAATCGAGGAATAAAAAAACATAACAGTACTAGCTATCTATTATCGAACTAGATTTATTATTTGAATCTAATTTCTCATAATTCTTCAACCAAAAAAGTAAGAAGTTATCGGCTTCAGTATTCGGCCATTTAACCGATTTTACCGATACCATCAAAATGGCGATACTACCGATACCGAAACTATCGGTACATCCCTAATATTATATATATATTATATATATATATATATTTTATATTATATATATATATATTATATATAATATTATATTATAATATATATTATATATTATATATATAGTATATATATATGATATTATATATAATATATATAATTATATATATATATTGAAGCGACTAATTTTGTCACTTTCAATAATAACTAAATTTTGTAGTCGTTTCCAAATATAACTTTACTTCAATATTTGTTAGTTTACAATATATAAGATATTAAATTTAATTCTATGTAATAATTACGTCATCGAACGTCTATATGATTTATCAGACAGGTGAATCTTTTATAACAAAAGGTTAACGAGAATATTGGATTTTGCTAGATGATGACTTCTTAATTTTGTAAAGGAGATCATACAATCAGATAGATTTCAGCTTGTTTATTTGATCTAAATTTGGAACAAAACAAGAACCTGTGGAAATACGCACCCTTAACGTAACAATAAAAACAAATTAATGAAATAATATAAAAATAAAACCAATAATGAACAATTTAATAATAAAAATAACAATAAAAATTTATAATAATAATACGATTAAAATTTACTATTACAGAATGAAAATAATAATAATAAAAATAATAATAATAATAAGAAGAAGAAGAATAAAAATAATAATAATACAAATAATTACCCATTTGCATCTATGATTTTAAAACTAGAAATTTTTAGTATAACTTTATTTTAAAGAAATTTTGATATTTTGTAATTGAATAAAGCAAAACGTTTTTTATCTGAAACAAAAATTATAAATATAAAATGTTAAAAAAAAATAGAAAAAGTAGGGTCACTACAGATACCTTCCCTCTCAAGAAGACTGGAAACGTACCGGTTTTAATAGCGGACGCCCAAATCGCGAGGTAGAAGGAACTTTAGCAGGCGAAGCATGAGATATAATAGAAGGAGAAGGAGAAGAAACAGACACAGAAGAGGAAACTTCACAAGAGGGAACGTCAGGAGGAAAAGGTAAAACGTCAGGACTCAGGAGGTAAAGCAAAATCAAGGACAGGAGGTAAAATCGGAGGAGGAAAAAACAAGGAAGGCATGTGACGGGAAACAGAAGAAAAAGTAGTGGCGGTAATTGAAGGACTAGTAGAAGGGACAGAAGGTGGAACTGTAGTAGCCTCGTGTAAAGGAGAGGAAGACACAGGAACAATTCTGGAAGGAAAAGATGGAAAAAAGGAGGAAAAACCAATGTCAGAATCATCATCCAAACTAGAAAAGGAAGAATCATCAAGGACACAAGAATTATCGTGCAACAGAGTATCAGACAGATCAGAATCGGAAGAGTCAAGGAAAGCAGGTTTAATACGTTCAACGGAAACATTTTCAACACGATTCCCATTTTGAATCATGAAAAAATAAGGTCGGCGACGAAGAACAACAAGATAAGGACCAGTATAAGAAGGGTGTAAAGGAAATCGATGATAGTCATGACGAAGAAATACATGAGTAGCAGAATCTAAATTCTTGGGTAAGTAAACAGCAGTAGATTGGGAACGAGCAGGAGAAGGAAGAAAAGAAGAAACAATAGAACGAAGCTTAGAGAGAAATGAAGAATAATCCGGAAAAGGAAGGTCAATAGAAAGGAAGAAGAAAAAAATTCACAGGAAGACGTAACCTACCTAACCTAGACTAGTTCAGCTGCAGAAGATTTCAAATCTTCCTTAACCGAAGACCAAGCAAAACCAGAGGAAGGTTTTCCACCCATTGTTGCGGATTAGGGGCGCAGCGCAAAGCAGCCTTTAATTGTCGATGAAGGCGCTCGACAAGAATTCCCTTGAGGATGATAAGAAGTGGAATGGATTTTTTCAATACCAAGTAGAGATAAAAAATCACGCCAAAGATGAGAACGAAATTGTGGGCCATTGTCAGTCGCAATAGAAGAAGGAACACCAAAACGAGCCACCCAATTAGTAAGAAATGCCGTAGCAATATTTTCCGCAGTAGGAGAAGAAAGAGGAACAACTTCAGGCCAACGAGTATACCTGTCAACCATAGTCAATAAATAAGTACACCCACGCGAAGGCGGAAGAGGACCGCAAAGATCAAAATGAAGATGATCAAAACGACAAGAGGGTAAAGGAAATGAACCTAAAGGAGGTTTAGTATGTCTATGCACTTTGGTTTCTTGACAAGCAATACATGAACGAGCCCAAAACGAGATGTCAGTATGCATGTTAGGCCCCCAAAAAACGAGAAGATAAAAGTTTTTGAGAACCACGAATACCAGGATAAGAAAGAGAATGAAGGATAAGAAAAACCTTTTTTCGAAAAGCAGAAGGAACAAAAGGACGGGCTCTGCCAGTAGAAAAGTCACAAATTAAAGGAACAGTAGAATCAGGTAAAAGAAAGAGTCTTGAAGTTATAGAAGTAATCAGCAGAAGAATAGATCAATCCTCTATTTGAGCAGCCGACATAGCAGAGTAGTCTAATTTAGGCAAAGGCGTAATGGCATTAACCTGGATACGAGATAAAGCATCAGCACTAGAGTTATCACGACCAGGAATATGACGAAGATCAGTAGTAAACTGGGCAAATAAATGAAGATGACGAAAATTCATGAGGAAATAGTGTCTAAAGAAACAGAAGAAGTAATAGCAGAAGTGAGTGGTTTATGATCCGTTAGATGAAAACATGAAACTGACGACCTTCAAGAAAATAACTTAAGTATTTTATCGAAGAATAGACAGCAAATAGTTCACGACCAAAAGTACTATAGCGAGTGACAGCAGGAGGAAGTTTCTGAGAATAAAAAGCGAGAGGAAGCCAAGCATCATTTTGCAGTTGCTCAAGTGAAGCTCCAACAGCATAATCACTGGCGTCCACAAATAGGCGGGTTTCAGCACAGTGTTCAGGAAAAACAAGAAGAGTGTTATTGACCAAACCAAAAGAATTTTACTCTGTTCAAAAGCCTCACAAGCAGCATCAGTCTAATTAACCATTGTCGAGCTGCCCCGACGACCTTGAACAAGCAAAGCAGTAACTGAAGCTAGTATGGCAGCAGCCTTGGGAAGGAAACGACGATAAAAATTAAGGAGATCTAGGTAAGCACGAAGATCTTTCTGAGTGGTAGGAAGAGGATAATGACGAATAGCAGAAACACGATCAAGTAGTGGAGAGAGACCAGAAGAAGAAATTTTATGGCCAAGAAATGCATTTCTTGAAATTTAAACGAGGACCAGCTTGAGATAAACGAGAGAAAATAGTACGAAGATGAGAAAGATGCTCTTCCGGAGAACGAGAAGCAACTAATAGATCATCAATGTAGGCATATACAAAAGGTAAACCACGTAAAACATGATCTATCAAACGTTGAAAAGTAGCACTGGCATTACGAAGACCAAATGGCATAAAATTATACATAAAATTGCCAAAAGGAGTTGCAATACAAGTTTTAGGACGATCATCAGGATTAACAGGAATTTGAAGGAAGGCAGATTTTAAATCGAGAGAAGAAAAAATGGTACATCCATTTAGAGAAGAAGTAAAATCATGAAGGTGAGGAATAGAATAAGTATCAGCAACAGTTTTAGAATTTAGTAACCTATAGTCCCCAACAAAACGAAAAGAATCTGGCCCCTTTTTTACAATGTGAAGCGGAGAAGCGTAAGGAGAAGTAGCAGGGGAAACAATACCCTTTTCCAGAAGCATGTAAAATTCAACACGCGCAACGTTTAACATTTCTGGAGAAAGTCTGCGAGCCTTGCAAACAGGAGGATTACCCTTTGTCTCAATGTAATGCATTTCATGGTGAGACGCAGGAGAAAGATTAGAAATAGGTTGGATTAAGTCAGAAAATTCAGAATGCAAAAGAGCGTGAAAAGAAGAGGAGGAGGAGGAATCAGTAATATTGATACCATAAATAGAAGAATCGAAAGGAACAGCATTACAAGAAAGAGAAGTAGTGTCGTCAAGTATACGACTATTGGCCATGTCAATAAGAATATTGAAATGACTTAAGAAATCAGCACCAATGATGTTTTGTGTAACATCGGCCAAGAGGAAAATCCAACGGAAAGAATGACGTAGTCCAATAGATAAAGTAAGGAGTTGTTCACCATAGACAGCAATGCTAGAACCATTAGCAGCCCGTAAATGAGAAACAACAGGCGGAAGAGAAGAACAAAAACCATGAACATTCAAAATAGAGAAACTACTGCCTGAGTCAACTAGGAAAAATCGTTTAGAATCATCATCAAATATACGTAAAAGCGAACCTGGAAGAACAGCATTAACTTCAGGAATAGAAACAGAAGAAGAGTCAACAGAAATAGGAACAGAAGTAGAAGCCGTTGTAGTAGCAGTAACCAAAGACGAATAAGAAACAGTAGGAATATGGAGCGAATCAGAATTGGAATTGAAGGAAATGACCAAGGGAGGAGCGCATCGATCTACGGTCCCCCCCCGAGGGGAGTTTCCCAGAAAAGAATTTGCAGATTTAAAATTACAGGGAGCAATGCAGTTACGTGCTCTAACACCAAAATGATAATGATAGAAGCATAAAGAAGAACCCTGAGGAGGTTGGGGTAATGAAGAACGGGAAGGTGAAGGAGAACGAGATCTAGTGCGAGAAGAAGCAGATGAAGATTGCTGACACTGACAACGAGAGGTAGAAGACATTTGTTGTTTTAAGGATATAATTTGAACATTCTTATTGTTCAACAAGGTAAGAATGTTAGTAAGAGGGTCTAAAGATGAATTCTGGAAAGATGGAGGAGAAGGAGTACAGAGAGAAGAAGGAACAGAGTAAGAGGAAGATAGAGCAGCGGAAGACGAAGATATAGAAGGAAGAGAAGAAGAGTTAGTAGCAAATTGAGAAGAAAAAGTAATAGAAGAAGAAGAAGGCATAATTGCGAGAGTAGAACCCATAGGGGTAAAAGATGGATACGTTATAGGAGAAGAAAAAGATTGATTGGCACGAATAATAATATCCGCGCGTTCAGCTAAATCTTGAAGAGACAAGACGTCACCATGAGAGAGCAAGGAAGTACTAACAAAGGCAGGAAGACGGTCCAAGAAGAGATTGGTTACTATCAGCAAGGGGACCAGAAATGGAGAGCATACGTGTAAGAAGCTGTGAAGGAAAACGATCACCCAACACCTCATGTTTTAATAATTCGTGAAAACGGGTAGCATCAGAAGGAGAAAGATGGCGACGTAATAATTCACAAAGAGTAGAATAAGGAGTGAGAGAGGAGCTAACTGAAGGTAAAAGATTAGGGATTGATTTCTGAACTTCATAGGGAATGGAGAGCAGAAAAGCATTAGCTTTCTCGAATTCTGTAGGAAGCGAAGCAAGGAAAATATCAAATTGCTGAATTTTAAAATCAACATCATCTCTCCTAAATTGCGATGGAGTCAGGCGAGGAACACCCGATATAGGCCAGGTAGTCGCCGGCAAAGTTGCAGAAAGAGGAGGAGGCGGTGGAGTACTCTGTTGATGTAGTTGTTGTTGATGTTGTGACATCAATAAATTGTTGATTAGCGATTGTTTTGTAACAGATAATGTTGAGTGAGGATCATACAAAGGGGAGAATAATTAAAAATTTTTGAGATGAAGAAGTGAGGTGAAATATAGCTCGAAGAAGAAGGAAGAGAACAGAATTGTGAAAAGACCGGCCCAAGGATTACATTGTATAGGAGTTAGTGGTAGTAGGTTAGTAGTAGTAGATCATATCGAATAATTGGAATTCTTTTTTTTTTTTACAGCTCAAAGATACTAAATGGGTTCCTAACAAAAAAATAGAAATACTAAATGGGTTCCTAACAAAATAGAAATACAAATGATATACAAGAACAATAATATAAACAATAATAATAAGAATATAATACAAAAAATTAGACAAAGGTGAATGGACGTGTCACTCCAGGGATCACCATTTGAAGCGACTGATTTTGTCACTTTCAATAATAACTAAATTTTGTAGTCGTTTCCAATAATAACTATACTTCAATATTTGTTGTTGGAAGTTTACAATATATATAGATATTAAATTTAATTCTATACAATAATTATTATTGAAGTTTACAATATAGATAAATCATATATTTGTATATATAACAAAAGGTTTACGAGAATATTGGATTTTGCTAGATGATGACTTCTTAATTTTGTACAGAAGGAGATCATACAATCAGATAGATTTCAGCTTGTTTATTTGATCTAAATTTGGAACAAAACAAGAACCTGTGGAAATTACCACAGTTAATAACTATAATAATAAAAATAATGAAATAATAATAAAAATAATACAATAATAACAATAATAATAAAAATAACAATAAAAATTTATAATGATAATACAATTAACATTTACTATTACAGAATGAAAATAATAATAATAAAAATAATAATAATAATAATAATAATAATAATAATAATAATAATAATAATAATAATAATAATAATAATAATAATAATAATAATAATTAGCATCTATGATTTTAAAACTAGAAATTTTTAGTATAACTTTATTTTAAAGAAATTTTGATATTTTGTAATTGAATAAAGCAAAACGTTTTTTATCTGAAACAAAATAAATTATAAATATAAAATGTTAAAAAAAATATAAAAAGTAGGGTCAGTACTATATATATATAATATAATTATATATATTATATAGAAATTTCCCTACTTCTTATATATATATATATATATTATATATATTATATATATATATATTATATATATTATATATATATATATATATATATATTATATATATAATATATATATCTATATATATATAATATATATATTATTATATATATAATATATATAATATATACTATATATTAACTATATTATATATATATATATATATATCAGTTTCGGCTTTTGAGGGTAAGCAACGCCTACTTGTCTTAGTGAACCTAAATATTAAAAAAGATTTTAAAAAAATATTAAAAAGTCAGCATATATATATATATTATATATATATAATATATATATATAATTTATAATTATATATATATATATATATTTTATATATATAGTATATATATATATATAATATTATATCATATATATACGGTATATATATATTATATATATATATATATATATAATATTATATATATATATATATATATATATATATTATATTATATATTTATTATATATATATATATATATATTATATTATATATATATGGATTTTCGTTTCGAGGCTCCCGTGTTAAGCCGCCGACTTAAATTTATGATCGATTCCCTTTTTTAATATAGCGATCAGTGGCAACTGTTACTTCTCTGAGTCAAAAAAATAATTCCGTTTCAGTAAAAAGAGGCAAACTCTTGTATATGTCCTCCCGACCTCTAGAAGCAGTTCATTTTTTTTAAAAAAAAATCCCCAAAAAAGAAAGAAAAATTTGATCTTTATAAATAAATGTAAGATGCAATATATATATATAATATATATATATATATATATATTATAAATGTATATATAATATATATATATATATATATATATATATATATATAATGTGTATGTGTATATGTGAGTGTGTATGTGCTCGCGCGCATAGGCCTTGTTTGGTCAAGTAACTTAAACTTTATTTGAACTTACAATTTTATTTTCAAGTTGTTTAATTTCTTCTCATATATTTTATTCTTTATATTTATTACTAGTTGTTTTATTTAAATAATTTATAAATTATTATAAATTATTCATACTGTTAATATTCAATTTTATTTGCAAGTAGTTGAAAATGCGTGCAACGCCCGCAATGTATAATGCTTTACTAACATTATACTTACAAATTTTTCACGTACATACCAGATTAAATTTGACCTTCTTTGTACACTGTCGTAATTCCACCCTCATATTTAGTTTCCCTATGTCGGTAGGAAAGGTAGGCTTGAAGGGATTTGTTGGGATGGCGCTTGTGGTATCAAATGCGCCATTTTACATGTGCCTCCTTGGCACCGGGTTGCATTTTTATGAAACGTAAAATGGTAATAGCACGACGCTCCATACTTCCGAAATCTTGAGGGTGACCACTCGGCGGAGAACGGACTCTGGCCTAGCGATTATCATTATTATCTTTTGGAACAATTCAGTTATTTGACTGGATATTTAAGCTAAATCTATGCTGGAAATCCCGTCATC
>JABUQX010024451.1:15000-17500 GCA_015478945.1 Trachelipus rathkii | reverse complement strand
TCTAACGAAAAAAGGAAAGCCCAAGCCTTACCGCCCCCTTTGTACCATTAATTAGTGAGAGCTCGCACAGACAGAAAATCCACCCTAAGAGCTTCATGGGACCGCGACGGACCCCTCACTATGCGTAAATCCGTCATGTACAGGGTTTTCATCCCCTGGCACCAGGTGGGCCACAAACCATGCCCCATACAAAACCCCGCCATTCTCTGCTATCATGCCAACCTTTATTCTCGCCTCTGCCAAACTTCACATTTCTCTCCTTCAGAGCATTTCGTTCACCGACTCCAATCCCAGTTCCCGGTTCCCTATTCCGACATTATATATATATATATAATATATATATTTATAATATATATCATATATATATATATTATATATTATATAATATAATATATATATAATTATTATATTATATATATTATATATATATATATATATATATATAATATATATATATATATATATAAAGTATATATTATTTTTGCTATAACTATATATATATATATATTTCGTGTAAACCGCTATCATAAACCCCGCCATTCAATATTTCGTTCTCAAAAATATCCCTAATTGGGGTTTCAACGCATTTCCCCTTGAGATGGTAAGCCAAGCAGGTAACACGGTGGGGGTCATTATGTGTGGTTTGAAGCAAAAGCTGAATTGTAAAATCATCTGGTTGGTTTTGCGATCTTCATACTAATGGAGCTACCTTTGCTGGCACTAGATCACCAGAGTTCGGATGGAAAAAAACCTTGTCGTTAACAACCCAAGTGGATGAGTGGTAAGCATTGTCAACATGCTTGATACTACAACAGAACTAGAAATCAATCCCTCATTTGTCTTGAATATCCTTTCCAGCACGCTTTTTGTTTCCATTGAGTGACACTGTTTTCAAAGATCTCTCTACAGATCAGGCTTATGGTTACAGGATAACTCAGGCCATAAGGACAGGTTTACTTCCAACTGATCAACTGATCTGGAATTATTAGAAATTGGTCCTGTAAAGCCACTCTCGGGGGTTAACAACTGCAAATAGTATTTGTCCGCATATGAGAGTTTCAAAACATGCCTTAAAGGCCCTAGAACCTTGGACGTTACAACTGCTGTGGAAATACATTGTTGGGCGTTTTACTATCATGCTGAATTTACAAATCAAATCGAAATTCTTTTGGGTGAAAGGACCTCGGCCTCGCCACATTCTTTATCAATTGAAGCTCCTAAAACCTCTCAGAAGAAGTCAGTAGCAGATATTGTTTTGCCAACAATCCAACGTTCATCGTGGTTCGGCATTTATGGGAAATGGTGCTTCAGACGCGCTTTTGATGCTTCTCGGCACAAGAACAAGAAACCAAAGGAACTGACATTAAGGAATGAGATGATTGATACACCAGGAGAGCCCATCTGTTCGGCTAGGAAAACACCATGCAGTAAATCCCAAATGCAACTTACACCCTTTCTGGGGACACTGATCAACCTGCAGGACTAGCTCCAAAATAACATTCTCCACGTATTACACTCATTTGACCACACATCCACATTACTGTAATTAAAATAGTCTCAAGAAATTGATCAGAAAACTCTCAAGAACAGTCTTTCTCACCAATTGAAAGACATGCGCCACAAGAGTCAATTACCCCCGACTAAAAACCAGCTGCCAATAGTACGCCATGTCATAGTGACACAGTCTATCATATACTTAATAGGAGAGGTCGATCGTGATTGAAACAACAGTAAATAACAAGAACCGGCCTTATCTGGCAAAGAGCCTGTTTACACACCCAGCGTAAATCAACGGTTGATACTCATTGAGAAACGTAGAAAGATTCCATACGGGAGCCAGGCGATAGTTAAATGACACTCGAAGCAAGATATTGAATAAAGATATCTGTTGGTTTGAAGCTTTTTTCACATCTTTTTACAAAGTGTACGACCGATCTGATCTGTGTTCAGATGATCTTGACAAATAGAGATCAGAAATATAAATTAAAATTGTATTTTTGAGGCATTGACGACCTATCACTTAAAACCAACTTCTTGCAGCCAAATTTTCTTATCGAGAGTTTTACTCATTAGATTATTCCCCTTTTTTCTGGAATTCTCTAATTATACATTATGATCAGCCGCAAATATTTTACCAAGTCGCGTAAACTGCTTCATGAATCAACCGGAATAAAAAGAACTGTTCTCCTCACACTACCGGATATTAACATCAAAAGGCCACATTTTGGACCCCTCATCACAAAAAAAACAAGAAATTTTTAATTTTTTGCCCCTCCATTTATTAAAAGTATTCTAAAAGAAAATCCTTAAGCTACTGAGAACCCCACAAGAAAAGCATTGCGTCCGACGGTCCTGGTATATGTGCTGTGACATGAGCTGAGCCACTTTCTGGAATGCATTTTTAAATACATAGCCGAGGGATCTTGATCACGTGACAAATAAAAGATTTCACAGAAGTGGAAGCGCGCCATTTTCGCAACCCCTGGCACAGTCATCATAG
>JABUQX010024451.1:5000-12500 GCA_015478945.1 Trachelipus rathkii | reverse complement strand
GGGTTGAAGGGATTTAATTGTGTGAATGAAGTTTGGATTTTTTTTATTGTGCGGAATATTTTTGTTGCATCCATCTTGATTCTGTGGTTTAGTGTTTGGTTATATTGTTGCAAATTATTTTTATTGTTTAAGTTGATTAGATTATTTGTTCTATTGTTGAGGTCTGTGATTTGGTTCAGTTGGTTCTGATTTGGTTGTATCTTTTGTCTCCGAGTTTCTGCGTTTTATTAGTGTGTCTATTTCAGGTGAGAAGTTGGAGTTGAATTTTTTTGAGGTAGCCATGCGGTATATATATTTTTTGGATGTTTTAGAACTATTTTATTTGTGTTGTCTTGTTTTGTTGAGAGAAGAAAAATGAGCTATTTGAAAAGACTCTCTCTTGGTCTTGTTCTATGTGGTCAATGTATGCTTGCAAGCTTGCTTTCTTGTAGTTGAAATGTGTGTTTTTAAAAAGGTGTTTGTAGGGTGTTTATATGGAATTGTGATTAGGTACTTGAATGTGATCTGAAGAGAGAATGAAAAGCTTGCCATGTTATGGTAAAAATTTTTGAACAGAAGATATCGGGGGATGTGGACACACACACACACACACACACACACACACACACACACACACACACACACACACACACACACACACACACACACACCCACAACAACCACACTCACACAACTCACCACACACACAACACAATCACACCACACTACACACACCATACACCACACCACACACAGACACACACACACACACACACACACATATACACACAAACACACCACACATCACCACACACACACACACCACCACACACACACACCACACACCACACACACACACACACACACACGACCACACACAACACACACACACAACACACACAACACACACACACACACACACACCACGAACACCACACACACACACACAACCACACCAAAACACACCACCAACACACACACACACAAACACAACCCACACACAACAAACACAACACCACACACACCAACACACACACACACAAACACAACACACACACACACACACACACACACACACACACACACACACACACACACACACACACCACACGACACACACACACAACCACCACCACAGCACACACACACACACACACACACACACCACACACGCCACACACACACACTACACACACACACACACAACACACACACACACACCACACACACACCCAAACACTCACGCAAATACCACACACACACAGCACACACACACACACACACACACACACTACACACACACACACACACACACACACACACACACACACACACACACACACACACACAACACACACCACACACACAACACACACACACACACACACACACACACACACACACACACACCACACACACCACACACACCACAACACACACACACACACAACACAACGTACATTGACATTCCAACATGAAAAACACACACACACACAACACACACACACACACACACACACACACACACACACACACACACACATCACACACACACACCACAACACACACACACACACACACACACCACACACCACACACACCACACACACACACACACACACACACACACGACAAAACACCACACACACAACACACACACACACACACACACACACACACACACACACACACCACACACACACACACACACACAACACACACACACACACACACACACACACACACACACACACACACACCACACCACACCACACACACACTACACACAACACACACACACACACACACACACCAACCACACACACACACCACCACACACACACACACACAACACACACACACACACCTATATTAGGACGACGGGGCGGGAATTTGCCGGGCGGCTGCCGGGGTGCTCTAATTTAGCCGGGGGGGCAGGTAGCTAAAAACTTAGAAATGTAAGTCAAAACACTGAAAGTCTTAAAACTGTAGGATGAACATTAACATATAATTTTCAATTAACTTAATAATTAATTATAAAAAAAGAATACATTTTAATTTAATTCAATTCAATAAATAGTTTTGAAAAAATTTTTAGAAAGAAATATATTTTTCGTAGAAGAATAAGGCATTCTATTATATATATATAATATATATATATATATATATATATCTAATATATATATTATATATATATATATATATATATATCTATATATATATATATATATAATAATATAAGTATATATATATAATATATAATTCAATTAAATAAATAATTTTGAAAAGAGATTTCGGAAAATATTATGATTTTCGTTGAAAGATATTGATTTTCAAATTTTCGAATATTTATTATTGTTTAACAAAAACTCGGAAAATTATAAATTTAGGCCTCAATTTTAATTTGAAATCATAATTAAAATGACCAAAAAAAAAAATTTGATTATATATAGGTATGTTTATATATTTTGCATTTCAATCTATTAAACAAAGGAATTAATGAATTAAAAATATATTTTATTTATTTTTTTTGATTTAACCCATCTATTATTTTTAGTGTTAAATTTACAGTTACCCCGCCGTAGAAAACCCCGGTTTGCATGGATTTTGGCCGGGGCCGGCGAGGCGGCGGCCCTGGGCGGGTACCATAATATATATATAATATTATTATATATATATATATATATAATATAACTAGTTATTTATAAAGTATATATATAATATATATATATTATATATATATATATTATTATATCATATAATATATATATATATATTATATATATATATATATATATATATTAGATATTATATTATATTCAATTCTGTAATATGAGATGGAGGTATGGAGAAGAAATTACGAGGCTGGGGGCTGGTAGGGTATGTAGTTAGAAAGATCGAAAAATTGGCAAGAGAGTGGAGGGCCATAGCTAATTACATGCATATTGTTTTAAGTATAAAACTAAAGTTAGTGGGGGCTTGGCATGGCAGAGGAAGGTGATAGGGAAGAAAAGTGGGTTGAATTAAGAGTAAGAAGTTAAAGTGAACAAGGTAAATAAGGATAAGTATTTAGAGCGCTCAGCAAAGTAAATCGGTGAATGTGAACAAGTTGAAAACTGAACAAATCCTTGGGAGCAAATGAAGGAAGAGGCGTGTTAGTACTGCTTAAAAAGAAGCATGATTGGGGAAGAACATGGTTGCCTTTTAGGAGTGATAGATGATGTGTGGATCAAGTCTTTACATTGAAACAAATGATTGAAAAAATGAGAGGGAAGAAGAAAATTGTATTTATGTTTTTGGATTTGCAACTAGCGTTACTGATAAGTGATTAAGGGGGGAAAGTTTATAGGCAAGTGTTAGTGATACTCTCGATTGTGGATGGTAAGCTTTCTGCAAAATGAATCAAATGATTATTTATGACGATGATGAAGCGTGCTTGTAAGAATACAATTGGATAAAGTCGAAAGTAATATGGCTTTCTATATTAAATAGCGGAGTGAGACAGGGATGTGTTATGTCTCCTTGGTTACTCCAATTTGTATATGGATGGGGTTATGAATTAATTAGAGGTGGGGGTGGCAGGGCATGGTGTTAAATGATGGAGAATGGAAGAGAGTGGAGGGTGATCATATAGCGGATTGATTTGTTTTGTGTGGCTAAATCTGACAGTTCATATGTCAAAAGAATGGAAGTAGTGATTAGGCCAGGGTGACGCGTAAAGGCAGGGGTTTGAAAGTAAAGGTAGATAGGAAGTAAAGTTATGGTTCGTGAGTTGAAGAGTTATTGGTATGAAATTATGTTAGATGGTGAGCAGCTTGAACAAGTGAGCTTAAATATTTAGGATATATGTTGGATGAAAACTGAACGGATGATGCAGAGTGTAGTAGAGGTGTCGTCGTCAACGTCCTCCTCCTCCTCGTTTTCGTCGTCCTCGTCCTCCTTCTCCTCCTCCTTCTCCTCCTCCTCCTCCACCTCCTCCTTCTTCTCCTCCTTCTCCTCCTCCTCTTTCTTCTCCTTCTCCTCTTCTTTCTCCTTCTTCTTCTACCTTTTTCTTTTCTTCTGTTCATTCTTGTGCAGTCTTAATTCTTCGTCTTAATGTTATTCTTTATTCTTCTTCTTCTTCTTCTTCTTCTTCTTCTTCTTCTTCTTCTTCTTCTTCTTCTTCTTCTTCTTCTTCTTCTTCTTCTTCTTCTTCTTCTTCTTCTTCTTCCTTCTTCTTCTTCTTTCTTCTTTTACTATCTTCTTCTTCTTCTTTCTCTCTTCTTCTTCTTCTTCTTCTTCTTCTTCTTCTTCTTCTTTCTTCTTCTTCTTCTTCTTCTTCTTCTTTTCTTCTTCTTCTTCTTCGTTCTTCTTCTTCTTCTATCTTCTTCTTTCTTTCTTCTTTCTTTCTCTTCTTCTTCTTTTTTTCTTCTTTTTATTCTATCTTCTTCTTCTTTCTATTCTATCCTCTTAACGTTTCCTATTGTCCTTATCTAGATTATTGCTTCTTTCTTCTCTTCTCTTCTTCTTCTTCTTCTTCTTCTTCTTCTTCTACTTCTTCTTTTCCTTCTTCTTCTTTTCCTTCTTCTTCTTTTCCTTCTTCTTCTTTTCCTTCTTCTTCTTTTCCTTCTTCTTCTTTTCCTTCTTCTTCTTTCCTTCTTCTTCTTTCCTTCTTCTTCTTCTTTTCCTTCTTGGACATCTTTTCTTCTCTTCTTTTCCTTCTCTTCTTCTTTTCTTCTTCTTCTTCTTCTATTCTTCTTTTTCTTCTTCTTCTTCTTCTTCTTCTTCTTCTTCTTTCTTCTTCTTCTCTTCTTTCTTCTTCTTCTTCTTTCTTTTTCTTTATTTTTCTTCTTCGTCTTCTTCTTCGTCTTCATTTTCGTCTTCTTCTTCTTCTTCGTCTTCTTTTTCGTCTTCTTCTTCTTTTTCTTTTTCTTTTTTTTTCTTTTTCTTTTTTTTTCTTCTTTTTCTTCTTCTTTTTTTCTTTCTTCTTTTTTATTTACTTTTCTTTTCTTTTTTTTTTTTTTTTTTTTTTTCTTTTTTTTTTTCTTTTTTTTTTTCCTTTTTTTTTTTCTTTTTTTCTTTTTTTTTTTTTTTTTCTTCTTTTTTTTCTTTTTTTTCTTCTTTTTTTTCTTTTTCTTTCCCCAAGACTGGGAGTAAGGTTCTCGACATGCACCGGAAACAGGAAAGTGGTAGAAGAATATGACACAAGTCCAAAAGAAAGCCCCACTTTACCGTTCCAATTTATTTACCTATTAGTGAGAACTCGTTCGCAGTCAAAAAATCCACTCCCTAGAGCTTCACGGGACCGTACGACCCTCACTATAGCATCTCGTCTATGTGGGGTTCATCCAGGTGGGTCACAACCATACCCCCCTCACAAAAACCCGCCATTCACTCCTAAATTATGCACCTTCTTCTCGCCTCTGCCAAACTCACATTTTCTCTCCTCCAGACATTCCTACACATACACATCACTTTTTCTTCGGCTTTCTCCAGCCTCGGATCGAAAATTACCCTCGAACACTCCACTCGCCACGTATAGGTTATACATCCGCTAACCATACCAATAATCATCCATCTTTTCAACATGTGACCAAACCATTCAACTTACTTTCATTTTTCGCTCAATTTATCCCTTTACTTCACACCACACATACTCTATCAAGAGTTCATCTTCACATTTTATATACAATTCTTTCTCACACCCAACACGGCCCTAGATTGTCTCATCATGAACACTCAGCCATGTACTTTAGTTTTACCCATATTCCAGACCAGCTCAGTCTTCAACTACTATACATTTAACACAGGTAACATCATTACCCCTCATAATATATATATATATATATATATATATATAATATATATATATAGTATATATATATATATATATATATATATATATATATATATATAATAGGCTAGTACTATTATGTCTCACGATCATAGTATGATCAATATTACTAATTTCAATATAGTAATGATTAATATATACTATATTACTATTATATATAGTTATATATATTATATATATATACTTGGGTTTAAAGTGAGAGAAATTGAAGATTGTAACATTTAAATTTAGTTTAGCTACAGAATTTTCTTTGTCACAAAATTCTGTGAATTCTAAACTAAGTATAGTAAGCTTTTAGTTTTGTAGCTGAAAATTCTTCTTTTTAGTTTTATTATAATTATTATTTATTTATTCATTCTTTTTGTAGGTTCGCAAGCTATAAAAGCCTTAAGGGAAGAAAACATTGAAACCATTCTTATAAATTCAAATATTGCAACCGTACAGACAAGCAAAGGATTAGCAGACAAAGTTTACTTTTTGCCAATTACTGTATCGTACGTCGAGCAGGTGAGGCTTTGCTGATTTTCCATAAAGTTTTTGTTCTTTGTTAGGATATGTATCATTATCAAAGTTGAAAAATTTCCACCAGTTAGTCTGTCAGTTTTTTTTTGTTATTATCAGGGATGGCAATTTTGGTGATTTTTTTGATTTTTTTTTAAAAAATCAATTTGTGATTTTTTTGAATTTTTTTGATTTATTTTCTATTTTTTTCACAGATCGTACGTCACGCTATTTATATAATTTGTAATCTTGCAAAATATATATTTCCTTGACGTTACGATTCCAAAAAAAAAATCAAAAATATCAAAAAAATCAAAAAAATCACATTGATTTTTTTAAAAAAATCAAAAAAATCACCAAAATTGCCATCCCTGGTTATTATTATTAATTATTATTATTTTTATTATTTTAATTTCTTTAATTTTTTTTTATTTTTATTTTTATTTTTTTATTTTTTATTTTTATTATTTTTATTCTATTTTTTTTATTTATTTTTTTATTTTTTTTATTTTATTTTTTATTTATTTTTATTTATTATTTATTTATTTTTATTATTTATTATTATTTCTTTTCTGCGTTCATTTCCACACACATCTTCCAGACATCGTACAGACACCACCTTTTGTCCACATATCATATACACATATTTGTATCCACACCTCTCTTCTAGACAACATCTTACAGAATCCCTATCCTTTATATCCCTATGTGTGGAGGAGAAAGAATTGCCCACATCGTATGTCATGCGGTTGTCGTAAGATGGGGGACTAAGGGTAATGGAGGAGTAGCCTTTCTACGGAACTGCCCCTAACTCCAATTATCTTTTGCCAGGAATGCTAATGCATACCTCGGAGAAGGTCGTGATCGCCGCAAGCGGCTTTCTTTCTTTTGGCGAAAATGTATGAATCGTATGAGTACATGTAATGCCAGATGAATAAATGTTAAGGAGAAGAGGAGAGAGAGGTGATGAATGTATTTAGAAAGGGCTAATTTGATTTGCTCGCTGTAGCTGAAGCAAAGATGAAAGGAAGCGGTGAAAATGAGTGGCGTGGTGTGAAATATGTTTGGGCTGATGTGGAAAGAAATGAGAGGGGGGGGGATAGAGAAGGAGTTGGAATTCTGATGAGTGACTTGTGGTACAGAGCTATGGTAGATTTTGTGTGTGAGAGTACTAGAATTCTAATGGT
>JABUQX010024450.1:12500-46618 GCA_015478945.1 Trachelipus rathkii | reverse complement strand
GCACGCACCCTTTACCCCCCTGATCTTGGGGGAAAAAGGGTTAGATTTGAAAATGAAAATAAATAAGATAATAATAATAATAATAATAATTAATATAAATAATACATAAAATAACATAATATATATAAAATAATTTAATAATAATTTTTAAAAATATAAATACACTTTATTTCTTCATCAGTAAACTTTTTGAGCTTCACCAAAGGAAACTTTGACATCAAAAGATTTCCAAAGAATCTTTCTTCTGATTTCAAACTGTACCTCTGAGGTCTGACACCCTTCAGCTAATTTTCTTTGATTATATGAACAAACATTTTCTAGATCCATAAACATCTGTAGAGAAAACTTTCTTTAATAATAATAATAATAATAATAATATATAATAAAATAATAATAATAATAATATAATAATATAATAATATAATAATAAATATGGCTACATGTATGCTTAAAATGCCTATGCATGCCAGGATCTGTTCTATGACCGCCCAAAAAACGACCTTTATCTATCGTAAGAAACTGTAGAACGTTTGGGGATTACATGGAATGTTAAGAGGAAAAAATGTAAGAGAAGAGAGGTGATGAATGGAAAACTGTATGGAACGTTGATTGGGTACATGAATCGTAAGAGGAACCATTGGAGAAGAAAGAAGAAGAGGATGGTTTGAAACTGTATGGAAGTTTGGGGTACATGGAATGTAAGAGGAATTAAATGGAAGAGAGAGAGGAGTGATATGCGAACGTTTGGTACATGAATGCAAAGGATAAAATGACGAGAACAAGAGAAGAGGTGATGGATGTATTTAGAAAAAAGGATAAATTTAATCTGCTTGCTGTGTGACTGAAACCAGGATTTTATACATGGAGGGAATGCAGCACTAGTAGTGTGGGTGAAATACATTGTGTGTGCTGAAGTTGACGGAATGAGAGTAGGGGGAAGAGAAGGAGTTGCGATTCTGATGAATCGATTTGGACGTGTTTGAGAGTACTAGATAATACAAGTCTGAGAAAAGTTAAGGTAAAGGGGGTTGTAGCATTATTTTTCATATACCAAGTTTGAAATTCGGAAAGGTGCTGCGGTCTATCTTAAATTAATGTTTTAGACTTGGTGAGAGGGGCTTCAAGAACACTTGTGTTGGGTGACTCGAATGGTTGGATGTGATCGAAATAAGGATGGCATAACAGGTGCCTTTGAGGTTGCAGGAGAAAATGAGAATGGTGGGAAGGTGATTGATTTCATGTGAGAAAGAGAGGAGAGTGAGGTATTGGTGTTAAAGATGGCTGCTCAGCTATGGCAGGGAAAGAATGAGGTGTACAGAGAATTATGAGGTAGTTAAAGATGGTTTGTCGCCACAGTGATCAGCAACTTCACATCATGCATAATTGTCCTATACTCTGGAGCATGACTCGCAAGATGATGTTGAGCACCAGTGCTCGTGTGAATGGATTGTTGAAATTAGTAGAGCAGGCTTCGTCCTCGCTGGTGAGTGATCTGGTAAATATACAGAATTCTATTAAACTCTTTACGCTGTTTGCTTTTTACTTGTACACAGAATTAAGATGTTTCGTGTCCTATTCCCTGGTTAGATTAGTGTATGGAGAATGGATTGATAAGAGAGCCCAGGTATCAATGAAAGTGGCGCGAACCATTCATTCAGCCTCATTAAGTGAAACAAGAATCTATAAGAAAAGTAGAGGGAGAGCACTTGCCAATAAAGAATCAATTCATTGTAATATACCTTGAACTCTTAAATTAATGAAATTTGATCCAATCTGGAGCGAAAATGAAAGGAAATGTTTCGTTAGTAGTGCCATTAGTAAGTATTGTGTGAGTTGCTTTTAAATATGTAAGCATAGCAAAATGAAGGAATGCTCCACAGTTGAATGCTCTAGCGATTGAAGAGGTAACTCCTATAGTCGAGTCGATAAGTAAAACAGCAAGCAGTGGCCTGATTTGGACTTAAACAGCCTTCAATGATTAGTTCGAAATGAATTGATAGGAATAATGAGGAGGAGAGAGGAAGGACTAAAAGTTTCATATGCCTAGGGGAAAGGTAATTCCATGAACAGTTTTGAGAAGTAGGATATCTTAGCACCTATCAAGCGAATATATGATATACTGAACACTCTCTGTGGAAGTGAACGTGCGAATAATAATTATATGTGGAGCATTTGGGGATGGGGCTTTTTCTGGACTGATGGAAATCGAGACGGCATCATGACTCGAATCTTTTTTGTTATCGAACCCCAAGGATTTGTATATATAACGGTTTGGACGTTACATTAAACCGCTTGTCACCTCTTCATTCACCACTCCAACTTAATTGAACCTACTTCGAAAAATCTGTCTCCTATTCCATATCTAATTATAGCACCATTTGCGGTACAGTAAACATTGAAAGACGTTGCATATTTGCAGTCTGCTAACAATATTTGAGCATTTCGTCGATATTGTCGAGTTGATTTTGTAGTGGCTTCCAATGTTAGAGAAGTATATATTTCAGTAGATTCTCAAAATTTGAGGCTGACTTGTTCGGTCACATATTTAAGCAAAATGATGAGAACTGGATCAAAATTATAGCTTAATATGCAGTAGAGAAACGGCTTGGAAAAAAATGGGTTTAACATATAAATCCACGCAATGGAACACTACCCTGTTCTTATTAGAGAATTGGCCTCTTTACGTGTGCGAGCAAATTTAATCAAAAAAAGGAGGAGACATACCTGATATTCTATCTTGCATTTTACCCACTCCTTTTCCGTATCAACTTCCTCTTCCTCGCCGCATAGGAGTTTGCCCTACTAAACTTATAGCAACAAATCTGTTTGCGGACGATTGTGGAGTCTAATGGAGAGGAACTGTGTAGAACAGAGAGCGAAAGCGTAAGACATAAATAAGTACGACACTTTTCTGTCACGTAATGAATTCGTGCTTTTACCACTAAAACCTGCGTCGACTAACAAGGCTATGGAGAGTTGAATGAAGTAAAAACATCAAGTCGGCGAATAGTTACATACTAGGCTAGGCTTCAAACATTTTCTTCACCAACTTGCAAAATCAGTCATAGCTCTGAATGTCAAATCTAATACTATTTTGGAATTAGCACATACGGTTACGTATTCGCGTCGAGATTGACCCACTACTCGTAAGTATATTACTTAATTGGATACTTTGTGTTAAAGAAAGTATTCTTTACGACACATACTCTCCCTCACATAAATCCAATACTTCCTACCATTGCTCATTTTCTCCTGACACTCCAGAGAATCCACGTGTTATACCATCGCTCGTTTTTTTTGATCATTTGCTTTGAATAAAACATAGGTATTAATTAGATCATACTTTATGAAAAAGTAGCAAAGGGTTGTCATAAATAGGCTTAGAATGTAACTAACACAAGCAATAGAAAAGGAACAAACCAGTTTTTTGGTCTATGTAGCATTATGTGGGTTTATACTAACAAGGCACTATGACAGGATTTAATAGACACAAAGCAATTATGGAAACTTTTCCGCTTTATCTCGCAGATTTCCGATGCAGTAAGTGATCAAAGTGTGACTCGTGAAGAAGTCGACGAAATATGTGTGAGAAAAATATAGAAGTGTGAAAGAGGTATTGGATCAGAATTAATGTTTAGTGGTGAGTTGGGCAGGGATGTGGCTATGGTCTCCATGAGCCTATTTTAATTTGCCTATGGATGAAGATGATGAAAAGAATTTAAAGGAGGTATGGCTGGCAGAGAGAGGGGGAGGGGGAGCGGGTTATGTTACATTCGAAACAAATTTAATAATATTTATAATAATATATATTAATAGACTATATTTAAATGGTAATATAAGAGAGTGGGTAATATGGTGGCAGCCTTTATGTACAATCAGATGATTTTGGATTGAAGTGTTGAATGTGAAGAAAGTTATTAGAGATTGGACCTGAGGGTTATGCAGGGGTGTAAAAGGAGGATGTTTTGAGACTACTTCGATTAGAGAGTAGGTGATAGGTGGTGGTGAGGTTAGAAGAGAGTCGATAATTAATATAATATAATATAGGAATATACCTAAAAAAAGGGACCCAACCCATAATCTATCCTATTGGTAAAGGAAGAGCTGAGGACACCCATCCATGCCTTTGAATGAAGGCAACTGTGCCGACACTAGATTATCATGGATAGAGTTTTAAAGATTTATTTCATGTTGGGATGCACAAAGAAAGATTTACGGATGATGCAAGCAAGATAGTGGGAAAGTTTAATGTATGGTAGAGGAGGCTGAAATGCACATTAAATATTTGTTTGTGAAACCATCGGCAAGGGACAACATATCTACTCATTGAGATGAAGGTTAGGGAGCTTACGGGGTTCTTAATGATAGCGCTGTATGTTGTATTTACCGGGTGATAGTGAATGTACAGAAGTGTCGGCGGATAAACTATTGGTGTAGGATATTAGAATGGTACCATACAAAATATAATCTAAGAATACAATGTGTTCAGAATGGAAACTCTAAGGAGCTTGTTTTGAAAATTGTGTTTTCAGGAGTTTCACGAGAGGGATATAGAAATAATCTATACTGAAGGAATGAGAACGTGATGTAAATTTCAAAAAAGGGATGATTACGGCCTACGTCTTCTGTAGTCTCGAGTTCGTTGAAAAAAACCCAGTCTTTTGATAACGTTATTCACTAGAGTCCTAAAAATAGCTGCAATTATGAGAAACTGATCTATAGAGAGATAATTGTATCGTAGTTAATTAATTGGAATGTAGATAATATATGGATGTTATCAAACGAATTGCAAAATGGATAGAAAGTGTAATCCACACGTACCACAGCTTGTGTGTCGACAAGAAAATTTAGGCAGGGCATGGTTATATGAAGGTGAATGATGTTGGGACGATCAAAGGCTGAGAATGAGAGACAAAGAAAAGTGAGATTGAGCACACTAAGTTTGAGAGAGATACTGAAGGAAGAGGAACTCGTTGAAATTTAGGCACAAGCGAGAGGGTATAGGCATGCAAATAGGAATAAAGTTGTAGTGCTTCGTGAGGAAGGTGGGGAAGATTTTGGGGATAGCCTGAGGATATGGGGATAATAACACCACCTGACAGTGACGAATTCCACACTGGTGCTGACTGCACACCCACCTCAATCTGTGGGGTCTCTCAAATGAAATGAAAGACAAGAAAAAATGAGAGCTACAAAGAGGCTAATTCATAGGAATCAAATCTTGGACTGAAGAAATAGGGTCTCTGAATTAAAAGATAATGATGCGGGATTATGAAGGTGTGAGACTTTCATCGAATGTCGAGTGGACAGGGTGGTCAAACAACTAATATATTCAAGGGACGGATACAGAATGAAATAAGGATACCTTACTTAGCAATGACTGCTGGAAGCGAACACAATCTACGCAGCATTCTGTCACCAAGATATCTTCTCTCTTACAAGAGTGAGGCGAATTGTTTGAAACTTCAATAAAATACTAATATACACCTCCCCTGTTCTGTGACTGTAAACGACGAATATATTAGTACTGATGGGGTATGTTGTCGAGCCCAAACGGGTCCCTAAAACTGCTTTTTCTTTTGTACAAGCTAAATCGTGTAAACGTTCTAATATCGCGATCTCTTGTCTTTGACCGAGACAATGAGGAGGTAGAGATACTTGGAGATTTTGTAAATATCATTTTCACTTTTTCATATTTATTTATTTGAACATAAAAGCTGTTCTAAGGATATATATTAAATTAGTATTTAATATAAAGCCATTATGTAAAGTCGCACATTATCTGGGAAGTCGCGTCGCGACTTTCTGCGGAAGCTTTGACATCACATAGCGATAGCTGGAGTTTTGATGTAGAGAAATAGGTCGAGAGTGCGCTAGACTTCCGCATCTTTCGAGTGCGGAGGTGTGCAAGCTTAGCGATACTAAATGAGCGTGTATGCGTACCTCCAACCACCTCATTTAGATATATATATCAAAAATAGAATATAATAATATATAATTATAGGTAATCATAATTATAGTTTACTATTCGATAATTGGTTCTATATTTGCAGAAAATGAGACAATATTGTCTTAATTAATAACAATTCACAGTAATATTCCTATTCCATCTATATTTATTAATATTATATATACTTTTAAATACTCTTTGATTATATGAATATTAATATAATATATAATATATATATATAATTAATTTATATATATAATAATATAAATTAATAATAAAATGAATAAGTAATAATAGTTAGTATAGTTATAATTAATTAGAAGTATCTATATATATATAGGAACCCCATAAATGTTAGCTTTATTATTTAAGTTTTAATATTTTAATATATATATAAATTAGGATTAAAATATAGAGTACTTTTATATTTAACCAATAAAAAATGTATAATTTAATTTAATAATATAATTTGTATATATAAATAAAAAAAATAATACATAAAATAATTAATATAACAATGAATATCTAATATCATCTATTTATTAATGATATTTCAATTACAAATAATACCTATTAATATAATTATTAATCACATTATTATTAATATTATATTTATTATTTTATTTATTTTATTTATTAATTATAATTAATTATTCATACTAATAAATAAAAATTAATTTAAGGATGTAACGTAATAAAGGTGATGATAAAGTTATAATAAACAGGAATCTTCTGAACATATGACCTTTTACTCTTCAACCAAAGAGAGAAGTAGGTCATAGAAAGAGGTGTTTTTTTTGATTCTAACCGTTTTGCTCTCACTATAAAAACTTTTTAAGGAGTATTATGACAAGTTTATAGAAAATTTAGCTTACTACTACATTTTAACAACTTATATATATGATCTAATTATATAAATAAACACTTAAGGTGTAGAAAAAAAAAAATATAATACACCTCAAAAATCAATTGGTCTTCCGAATACCCTGTGTTCTTCATTTTTTATATTCGTTGGATTAATTCTAGCTTTATATATTATATATTTCAATATATAAATAGATATATAATAAAAATGTATTACAAATATACAAAATAAAAATACAAATAAAAATATTCATTAAATAATTATTAATTGTAATATTATCTAAACTAACCTATAAATATAACATATAGCTCTATTAAGTACTAAATGTATTTTCTCTTAATTCTAACAAGTCGCAAGAAACGGATGAATTTGCATGACACTGATACAATATAATACTCATCAGGCTAAATATAAATCTTAACGATCGCCAATAACCACAAGAAATTCCACTCATTAGACATAAAAACGGTTAGAGACATATCCCTCGAAAAATACGCAAATCATAATAGATATTAATAAAACCATTAATAAACTAAAGTAGATTGTTTTTTTTTTTTTCACTAAATTAGGGGTTTTTTCACTTCATTATAAGAAGTTAAATTTAATTAACCTTCCCATTTTTATTATTGTTATTTATTAAAAGGACCTTCAGATATGGTGAGTACCCTACCCCTACCTGTAAACTCACGCCACATGGTGGATACGGCCCCTTCTTGCAAAACAGCGGCTGTTCTTTTTCACTTAGATTCTAAATTAATTTTACAATTTTATAGACGAAAAACAAAAAAGTTTTGTCAACACTTTTATGTAATAGTATAATAACCTAATAGGGATACAGGTCCATACTATAAGAATTACTATATATTAAAAGACTGCAAATTAAATATGTATAAATAGTTTAAGTAAGTATTAGATGCATATAAATTTTAAATAAAATGGGCCATAGTTTTATTTAGAGATATATATGTTAATAACAGAATCTATGTATTATAACTATATATATATTATATATCATATATAGTATATATATTATAAATATATATTAATAAATAATATAAATATATATATATATATTAAAATTAATATATAATATTATTATAATTATTTATATAAATATTATTATATTTAATATATTAAATATATATAATATATATAATATATATATATTTATATATAATATAACTTAATATTAATATATTATATAAAATATAGACAGAGATTTTATTATTAATTATATAAATTTAAAATTTGTATCAAAAAAAAATTATTTTAATGTTTAAAACCATATGTTATAGTATCAATAATTACCATAAACTCTGATATTATATTTATATATTATAATCTTATATAATATATATATATTTATAATATATATTATATATATATATTAATACTAAATAATTATATTAATAAATTAATATAAATAAATATTATATATATATAATGATATTAAATAATATTATAATATATTTATTATATTTAATTAAATATATATAATTAATTTATATATTAACTTTTCTAATTTGAATCGATTTAAGGTCATGTCATTCTACTCAAATATAAACTAGTTCTAGTTTCTGAATGCAATGTTCATACAACCCCATCCGGCCTCGTCAGCTAATGCGGACCTGTAGGGATAAGGATATGGAAAGATTATAAGAAAATTAAATAATAATATATATAAAATTTAATAATAAATAATTAATATATAATAAAATTATGAAAATAATAAATTTATATAAATTTATAAAGAAATAAGATACTAGTTCCCTATGGAGTCTTCTTAAATCATATATATTTAATCGGTAAAATTTTGTATACAAAAGCTAGATGAGATGAATTAAAATTACATTTCGTGTTGTGGGCTTGACTTCTTCCAATCATTTCAGGTATTTTATGGGACTCATTGTTGAACTTTGTTCTTCGGTCATAACATGGAATTCTTCTTTTATTTCTCTCAAACTCTGACATTGATATAGATTTGACAGTTTCATCAATTCTTCATATTTTATGCCCTATAAGGTGAAGCAAAGTTTGTTCCACTTTCAGAAATCTGAAAAAAAAATATTAAGGCTTAAATAATATTAAAACTTAATGGGCTAAGATACACTAAAAATAAGTGATGCAACCATAGAGAGATGGGGTGTTAAAATTCTCCGACTGATGAACCTTCTTCCCTAATTGAGTAATTTTCTGTTAAATATTCACTTATTAGATTAGGAAATTCAATAAAATTTATATTTGCTATTTATTATAGGGCATGCAACCTTTACTACATATTTAATAAAAATAAAATAATAAACAATGTTTTATTAAAGGAAAATATAAACAAATTTATAGGAATTACAGGATATTAATAATATGTGTGAAATTCATCTATTGAATAAAATACATTAGTAAAACAGTTTGAAAATTTTTTTACTAATATAAGAATTATAATTAACTATAGAATCAAGGTTTAAATGCCATTTATATATTGTATGTTATAAGATGTTTAACAGTTAATTTACATATGGTATTAACATTGCAGGCAAAACATTTTCTGTCAATTTTCAATACACTCTGGCTGAAGAGGACGGAAATATAAAGTACTCCAGGACCAGAGGAAGAGACCTGCAAAATTACTTGAATTCTGGGCGTAATAGAAGTTGGGATATCATGATCAGCATCGTTCTCAAATCTATAATCAAGATAAAAACGTGTGTAAAAAATCATATTAATGGAAGACATTGGTCTGAAGACTAAAAGACAGTCAAAAAGAAGTCAAACTCATAATAAACAGCCAAAGATGTCAGTAGGAGGTGAGTCTAGATTGAGGTACTCGCAAATACTACTTAAAAACCAAAAAATTTGGACAATAAAAAAACTCGAACGACGAAAGCCATACAGATGATCAGAAAGAAGGGAAAGTCACACTAGAGGGAAGGATAATGTCAAGGAAATGCGGAATGGGTTAAGAGTGATTATATATTAGGACAAAGTTTGCCAGACGGATTACTAAGCATAAGTATGCAAAAAACATTAATTCAGTTTTGAGAAATTATTCTAAAAAAATCCTTAAATTACGGCTTAATATATGCATAGTTATCTAAGCTTTAAATAAGCAAAACTATATATATATATATATATAAAATATAATATATATAAATATATATTATAATATATGTTATTAGTATAATATATATATTATAATATATATCATAATATATATCGTAACTCATAGAGATAATAACTATTATATATAATTAAATGCATTCTTATTACTTTATTAATTATTATTATTAAATAATATATACAAAAAATATAAAAATATAAACGCAATATAAAGTAACAAAGGAAAATAAGATCACAATGCATTTGTTTTAAGAATGAGAATAATGTATTTTTCAGCTTGAATGTCTTATATTTATTTAAAATGTTGTTATTTATATGATAACTATAAACAATTCATTTCAGTTTTTGTTAAAAGCATATTGTACCCTACTTGTGTCTGCCTTAGTATAAGGTATACAAGTTTAATAAAATAAACAGGTACCCTGAATCAGGTTAACAGCCTAAGTATCTAATTTGTGGAAAATGAAAGTATTTAGGACCACTCTGGTATAAAAAGTCAAATTGTAAAATCATCAAAAACAAAAAGCCGCGAAATATTTTACTCAAACAATGGTGGCATTTTTCTTTTCCTTTAATCAATAAGCAACATTACTAACAATCTACACTTGGCTTCATATTAAGCCTTCTGAATATTATGACGAGCGTTTGAAAGTATGCGATTTGACTTTCCATATCCTACTTGTCAGAGTATGAAAAGATAAAGGACTTTAGAAAATCATAATTTCAATCAATTTAGAGGAAACAAAATGATGGAAAATTTTGTTGTGCATATTATATGAACAATAAGACTTCTCAAGAAGCTTTCTTTCTCACAAATTTCCTCAGATGTGACAAAAAAAAATTAATTTTCTTACTCAAGTGCTCACAACAAAATTTGTGCATGTCTTCAAGTGAGAGAATTTGTTTCCTAAAGGTTCTTCGCAAGCTTGCTTTGGCTGTTGCACTCTTAACAGTTCCACCAATTCCATCACAGAAACTTTTGCAATGAGAAGTGGGGAAAAAAATATGACATTCACAATTAATCTGTTGTTTGCAAATATTTAAAAAATATAACTAGTTATTGTGCAGCACAGCCATCAGTGAAGTAATGGATTTTTTTCAAGGTTGGCCAGATCTTTTTATACCACTGGAATCAACTTAGAAAGGAATGAATATGCCACTGTTGTATTATGCTTTATGTATGGTGACAGAAAACAACTTGAGTAAAGTATTTCATATTTATATACAGATCTTTTAAAGTCCATTACAAATGGATGGACAGTACACTGAGAGTTTTCCAAGTGATAGCCTTATATGGCATCTTAGAAAATAAAGGAATAGTTTTCTGAGAAATCACCCAAAATAACTCATTTTTCAAGTTTGCTTTTAAAGCGTTACGAAAAGCGCTTTGCATTTTTTATATATAATGATACCTTGTTAATTTAATTATGTTTTGCCTTAAAGAGATTATAAAATCTTCATTGTGAATCAGTCATCTCAACTAAATTACACCTACAGTATCAACTGACACAAACAGCTTATATTTAATTTCTTGTAGGTATATAATTAAGGTTGTCAATTCTTTTTAAAAATTCCTTAACTCCCTCCTCTTTAGAACAAAGATTGCATGCATGTATCATACAGGCTCGATTTTGAATATCACAAATGTTATTTCTTATAAGTCAAATTTCTAATGCCTATTGCCAGGATTTGTAATTTTACATTTTGGTGGCATTTGTATACATATACAAAATGTGTGCCTGCCCCAATCAGCTAGTTTGCAGTGTCTGGGTCATAAAGAAGAAAAACTAGAAAAACCAATGACTGGACTATTAGGGTCACTCTTGTATAGAGATGTAAGTGAATAAAAAACGACCGTTTTTTATTAAAAAAAAACATGATGAATAAAAAACAATTGATTTTCCTGTTTTTTTTGTTTTTAATATATATTTTCTTACTTTAATGTTATTTTTCTTTATTTCATTAAATTTATTAACTAATAAAGAATTATAAACAGTTTTTTACTTATATAATTATACTGTAAAAATAAGCACATTAGAAATAAACATTAATAAATAAAAAAAAAAAATAATATATGCCAAGTTTATTCAATATTAAACTTTCTTACCTTTGAGCTAGAAACTGAAGAATGTACATGAAATAAATATGAACATATGAGAAATGAGTCATATGGACTATTAATGTATATTTACTACACCAAATAGTAAACGAGTTTGTAGTATAAATAAGTTAGATTTAACTAGTATGATAAGGCCTATCTAAAATTACTAAATTCTAAAGAACCATCCAAGGGCCTCATTAAATTCCTGTTCTACTTCTTCTGCATCTGAAATCCTCAGACCTGTATCCAATCATGGCCTCTATGATCAAATACGATTCCTCATCCTTATATGCTATATTTGTGGAAGAGAAGGAAGAGTCAGACTCTGACTCAAAGCTATGGACAGAGGTGTCTTTAGATTTGGTTTTATCAGACTTCAATGTCCTTACAGAGGAAACCTGAGCTACCTGGATGAGAACTCTGGCTATAGTGTATTTGTTTCATGTGGTGGATGAATCTTGATGACGTTTAAATAATACCCAACTTTACAATTAATTTGAAAAATACCGGGAAGGCTCTGGCATGCCCCGTCTCTGTACACAAGTTTCAAGTTGATGGACAGGAATAATAGTTTTTCTTGCATGTTCATTGTGAGCCTAGTTTCTTTTTTTTGAGGGATATTCTGCATGTTGCTGAGAACTTCTCTCACTGCAGTGAAGTGCAGGAAGTCTAGAATTCGGGAGGCTACTTTTGATATTTGCAATGTTTACATAAACTAATCCACCATGCTGCAGACGAAACATTGTTGGAAAGTGAAGCCCAGAAATATTCCATACTGAAGAAGTCCCTCTAACTGGAAAAATTCACCAATTCTCCCATTACTTTCTTTTCATCCACATCTAGCATTTCCTTGCTCAGATTGTAGACCTTCTGAAAAAGGAGAGGGCCCAGAAGAAAAATTATGAAAAAAATATTTGTAATGCAATACGGTTTATTATTATTCATGTAACATAATTTTATAAAAGTAAAAAAGTATAGTATATAATATATATATAGATATATATAATATATATATATATAATATATAGACATATATAATATATATATTATAATAATTTTATATATAATATAGTATATTATTATAATATATATATTATAATATTTAATATATATAAAAATAAATAAATAAATTAATATATATACAATATATATTATATATATTAATATAAGTAATTATATATATATATATAATATATCATGAATATAAAATATACATATATATAATATATATATAATATATATATAGATAATATAATATACTATATAACAATATAACTATATAGTTATATATATAGTAGATATATATATATATATATATATTATATATTATATATAATATATATATATATATATAATATATATAAATATATTATAAATATATATATATATATATTATAGATATATATATCATTATATAATACTAATATAATATATTATATATATATATATATATAATATATAATTGATATATATTAAATTATATATATAAATATAATAATATTATATATATATATTATAGTATATGATCCTAAATATATACATATACAATAATAATATATTAAATTATTATATATAATATTAGCTAATAGATATACATTTATATTATATAATATACTATATTAGGATATAATATATATAATATATATAATATATATATATATATTACGTATATATATAATATAATATATATATATCATATATATAATATTATATCACTATATATATATATATAAATTATAGAGGAGAGAGAGAGAGAGAGAGAGAGAGAGAGAGGAGAGAGGTATATATATATTATAATATATATATATATATATATATATTATTATAGTATATATTATAGATTATATTATATAATATATACTATATATATATATAATATATATATATATATATATAATATAGATTATATATACGGTATAATATATATAAATATATATATAATATATATATATATATTATATATATACTTAATTAATATATTATATATAGTAAAAATATATATATAATAAATTAAATACCGCGATATATATATGAGCCTTTTATTGTGTCACATGAGCAATCATTGAACATAATAAGATTTAATCAAGTGAATAGAAACAGTGTAAAACTGAAAGTTATTTATTTTGCTCTTTTGTGCTTTGTTAGCATTGCTTTTCTTTACTTTGCTTCTTTCCCTTGATTTTAGCTGACTCTTACTCTTCTTTGCTTGAATATTTCCCAATATTTCACCTTTTATGTCATCACTTGCAATTTCAGTGCAATTCGGTATTGTTCTTTTCCTTTGACCATTATGGCACTTCAGTGAAGACCAATTTACAAAGTGCTCTTTTACCTTTGTATGTATGATTTTCCTTAACAGTAAATAGAGAATGGACAGGTGTTTGTTTTCTTCCAGCCATTGTCAAAAGTTTTATGAGATATTATCAACTTGAACATTTAATGTAATATAACTTAAAATATATAATTAATTATTCCCGTAACACCATGTTTCTATAATAAATACAGGTAAAGATAAATAATTTAATAAAAGCATTAATAAAAAAAAATATTTTGAAAAAAAACAAAAAACAAACAAAAAAAATGTAATAAAAAACAATAAAAAACAAAAAAAAACCAAAAAAACAAAAAAAACGATGTTAAAAAAAACGATTTAAAAAAAAACACGTTTTTTAACAACTACTCTTGTATAAGCTTCTTTTAAATTCATAAGAACAAAACGTTTTTGAATTAATTCCTTTTCACTCGTTTCTTCATTATTTATACAATCTTTTCACCAGGAAAAATTTGACTCAAACTATTTTATACATTCTTTAGTTTACTTTGATAAAATATTTCCTTTAGACATGGCAGGAATTTCAGGAAAAATGACACATTGGGTTTTTAAACAGTGGCTTTTCAACACAATATACTGGCCAGCTTGAAATATTTCCATGGTCTTCCATATTGAATACAGAGAAATAAAGTTTGAAGGGCAGAAAGTGTTTCAGAGTTAGAAAAAGCTTGAGTTGACAAGACAAAATACTCTAGATTTCATATTTTCTAGAAGAGCTGCATGAGGGGAAACACCCCAAATGTGTGATGTATAATCCATTAGGGGCTAACAGCTTATCTGTGATGAACAAACAACTGGATTAATGTGAAGAAATGACAAAGTAAAGAGCCGAAGAGTAGAGAAGCAAGAACCAAAGAGATGGAAAAGAAATCACCATTGGAAGCCATTTATATAAGATTAGAAGATTTAAGATGCTTTCCAATACTTCATATTAAGGAGAGATTCGAAAAGTCTGGAGGGAACTAAGTTTAGCGCAAAAATAGTTAGAGGGTTGAGACAAGGGGCCACCCTTTTTCACACAGGATGAATGTATAACTCTTCCAGCAGGAAGAGAAGAAAGAAATTACAGACCAAGATGAAAGGGTTTGCCAAGGAGGAGGGAATCCTCAAAAGCACAAGTTTTCAGAACCATAAGAAGAATATGGTCAGGACAATAGACCATATATATACCTTTACTTCTGTTGCCCACCCCCGCCCTCCAGCCATCCTTTATGGGAAGCGGGGAGTCCTAAGAAACTCCTCCACCTGGACAAGCTCAGCAAAGAGATCCTCCATTGATGAAATGGCATAAGTGTGCCTCACAAGTTCAACGCTGGACAATCCAGCATTTGGTGTTTGGTGTTATATGGGGCAGGAAAAATATATGCTGTGAGTTTTGCTGTCCAAGGACTGATCTGCATTGGAGGTTTCTGGTGCGTATGTTTGAAGAACAGTGCTGTTTGGGTATGTAGAGATAACACTTTGGGTTATATGCAAAGAAATGTGTTTTATGATGAAGTGTTAGGAGGTGGGGGGGGGGGGGTTATTTGTGTTCCTGTTTTCTCTTAGTGTTGGTGGCTGCTGAAGCGCAAGGTGCAGTAAGTGGTCTGTTTATAAAGATTTACTATATAGTTGACAGCCAATCATGTTTAGGTGATCATTTAAGGGAAGTATTTTTGTTTTGGATTGGAGATTATGAGTGGGAGTAGTGGGGAGACAGTCTGTTTTAAGCTCAAAGCCTTATAGTGTTATTTCCAGCTTATTATTGTTGGATTTTGAGAGTCCAGAAGCACAAGTAGGTGTTGCGAAGTTTAGTAGGGGTATGCAAATATTAACAGCGAAGGGTTTCTTTATGCCCAAATTTTTGTGCCAGTCAGGGTCTTCAAAGCATTAAATTTGTTGTCTCTTGAGGTTTTGTTGTTAGTGTAGCGTAAATGTCATGCATGTGTCAATGTGAGTCCTAGGATGGTGTTTTTTTTTTTTTGTTTAGATGAAGTCTACTGCTTACAAATTAAAAAGTTAGGTGAGTAGGTGAGTATTGATTCTCCTTTATCTGGGATGAGAAGTGTGAATGTAAAGCAATCATTCTGTTAAGTGTTAGTCAATGTACGAATTAGGTTATATATTGTTGTATGTCACAGGATTTGTTAAGTATGGAATAAACCTGTCGACTGTTGCATTAGTCAGGTCAACGCATTAGTTATTAATTTTGGTTTAGGAGTGGTTGGATTAGGTAGATCATGCATAAAAGGGTTAAAAAGAATAGATGCGAGAATAGTTCTGGAGAACTCTTGTTATATGAGTGGCGCCTTGGATAACTGGCTGTGCAGCCATAGATAAAATATTTTTTTAACTTTAATGAGTAGGTTTGTTCTAAATTTTTTCATTAATAAGTAGTTTGAGACTCATATGAAAATGCTTTGTTGATATCTATAGCTACCTAGGAGTCATGTAAAGGGGAGGGTGAATTTGGTTGAAGCTTGTAGGAATAAAGTTGGGTCAGGTCTATGAGGGTGTACGTGGTAGTGTGTTTGATAATGAAGAAGTCATGTCTGTAAGTCTGAATAGAGAGAATGTATGGCGCGTAGTTCTAAGAGGAGAAGGAATGTATGAGGTAGTTCTCAAGAAGGCATATGAGTTTTAATACATTGGTGATAGTAGGGAGCGAGGACTGATGTCTCTCGTAGGATGGAAGCTGCATCACTCAACGGGTGTTTTTTTAGGTGCTTGGCAATTGAGTAAATTAAACTGTGAGGAAAGTGTGATAACACAGAACCGTGTCATTGTCATAAAAGTCAGAAGGTCAAGGAAATCCCAATATAGTATCATACCCTAATAATATATAGATATATAATATATAGTATATATATATATATATATATATAATATAATATATATATTAATATATAGAATACCATTAAGCAGAATACCTACTAGATATTTGATAATAAGATTTCAAAAAATCTTGATAGTATTTATATATATATATGTAACCATAGGTTATATAAAGAATAGGTATTAATAACTTACTTAGTCAACATACCCGTAAAAGTACTATAAGAGAATAGATACTATATATATATACGTATATAGTAGTAATAATATCTATACCGCTAGTCTATACAAATGTACCAGATTATGATATATAATAATAGTATATATTATAACATAAATATATAGTATACTTATAGTATAATATATAATACTTATAAGAGTAATACTATAGTAACCTAGCATATACTTAATAGTGGTTAATTAAAATTATATAGAGTTGGTATTTTATAAATTAATAGAATATCCACCATTTATAATTCTAAATATCCTATATCGATCATAAAGACTATTTTTAGATATACGACAGGTATATATATTATACTCATATATATATATATATACTATATACTATACCTATATCACATAATCATGTAATATATAATAATTATATCTATGCTAAGTATATATATAACAGTATGAGATAGAATATCCTGGAAAAGTTTGATAAACGAGAGGCTAGTATTTATCATAGAAGTAGAAGAGGAGCCAGATTTGATATATGATAGTATTGAATAGTAATATTGAGATATAAGTAGTATATATATTATATGATCAATAGTCATCTACATATGATGTGGATAGAGTGAGATGTAGTAAGTGAGAAGCGATCATATGATAGATAAGCATGATAAATGATTAGGATGATAATAAACAGAAACCTATTGAGGACCACTAGCTACTATATATATGATCAGATAAATAAATGATAGATCAGCCATATATCAACATACAGCCGATCATTGAGCTGATTATTGAAAGATAAGCTTAGAGACTATATAAGTTAAGCAATAGGAAGATAGACGAACTCACAATAGGTAAGGTGGTAGACTTGTGAGAGCTAAGTGAACGCGTGCCACCCAATAGGTCTAATATAGCTTTGGATAGGTCTAAGAGCCACCATCACAAGCTATTCCCGGTAGTTCCTTAAGGGCTATGAGAAGCCCACCCTATAGAATGCTGTTAAATCAGTGAGAATCATACAGTCTGCTCTAGTAGTTACTAACGTACTGCAACGTAACTTCACTGTACTGCTTTGATTTCAAATTTTTCCACTCTCTGAAAATACCAAATTTTAAATAATATAGAATGAAAAAATAGAAATTGTAGAATTTCTCTCAATAATGAAGTACCCTGCTATACCAATGAAAAAGAAAAAGATACATATAGAGATGTGTGATACATTTTCATTGTGAAGCTTATTTAGAACTTGTGTCAAATATAGCAAATAAAGATGCTTTTTTTGATAGTGTCGATGATCAACCCATATTCATTCCTACTTTTGTTTTAATTTATAATTAAATCTACAAGTGAAGAAAGCATGAGTGAGAGCTCGACTTCGAAATCTTATACTATAGTATAGAGTGCTCACAGAATTCAGTATACTCTTCGAGACAGTCTTTTTATGATCTCATCGGACTATACAGTAGTTTTGGGTTATAGTGATAAGACGCGTTAACTTCCTACTCCAATGCGACATTGAGTCGTGAAATGATAAGATCAAACTCTAACTGTTGATAGAAAGAGAATAGATAATAGAATAATTTATTGGTGATAATAATGTAGTGTCAAAAATGATTTTGAATAATTTGTGATATCTGAGCAAAAAGGTGGTGGGTGCAGTACGAAACTGAAATTCACTCATTTCTCTATCTCAAGTATGAGCATATAAACAATGCACGCAGAAGAAGGAAAGATTTGCTGATTAGCACAAGCACTCTAACAGCAACCATATGCATAAGTAGTGTCAATCATAGAATCTTGCAGGGAAGAGACTCTTTCAGCTTCTACACTCACTATATGAAATGTACAAGGAAAGGAGAGTGAGCAATTCTGCTTTTTTGAACAACATCTGTAAAAGTGAAAACAAGTGAGACTGAGTGAAGGTTGAGGTTCAGAAAATTAATTAGAAAGAAGTTATACCAGATTATCTAGAAACTATGGTAATTATCTATAGAGGTCAAACTAAAGTAGTGTAGCGTGCAGGACATCACGAATGGCGGCAAAGTAGAGTGATCTGTGTCACAGTTTTTTCACAGTTGGAGACACGCAGTTTAGTTAGAACTAATAGCTATTGTACAAGTACATTATCAGAGAACAGCGATTTAAAGAGGGGTTTGGTATGATATTTGATCGGAGAGAATGTAATATATATGAGTGATCATTAATTGCGTTATATGTAGGCCTCAGAGAGAGATATAATTTTGTCACGAGGTAGGTGATACAATGGGAGTTCAGCGCATTTGCGTTTAGATGAGAAGGTTCGACTGTTAACTAGCTGGAAGTTGAGCTTTACTAGTAACTCACGCTGCTTGACAGAGTTATCATCATTTGCTGATCTATCAAAAAATAATAAGTGATAGTGAGAGAGTGAATAGCTGATGGGCGTAAAATACTCTGATGATGAAAATAGATTTTTCCAACCGATAAGTTATTGTCTCTAGCCTGAATGGACAGGGACATAATGAGCACACAGTAGTATCAACTGTGAAACGCTATGTGAAAAATTTAATTGAGGAGTGAAGCATTGTGAAAAGAGCTCGAATATAAAGATGATCGCCAAAATGAAAGGAAAATGCATCATTCTGTTCTGAATATCCTCCAATTAACAATGCTTACCTCTTCCCAACCATTCAATCATATTCACTCAGGCGCTCAGTAAGTACTTGAAAGCTACATAATTAAGAGTCATAGAAAGGCTCGTAGAGAGTCAATCATTACCATATAAGATATGTAGGAGAACTGCTCTGAGAAGACTATGCCCACTCAACATTAAAGCTCATGCGCCCCATCGGCCCGTGTAAGTGCACAGAAAAGTGAATGCGCGCAGGACATACCTATACAAGAAGCACAGTATCAGAAATTAGTAGGGCAGACGAGATGATAGTATTAGCTATTGTTGTAGAGATATAAAAGTATTAAAATTATAATACCAGTAGGTATAAAGAGTATAAAAGGTTGGAGTGGTGTCAGGTAGGTTAGCCAGAGTGGGCAGAGCGCTTAATATGAGCTAAAGGAGTCCAATTATTCTAATCTATTAGTGCTATGGAGAAGTAGACGTATAGTTGTTAACATAGCGTACAAGAGTTTCGATCATAGAGATATCTGTGTTTGGTGAGAACGTATCCGGAATGTGTGTAGGTTATTTAATCAGTGCTCCAGATCGATTGAGAAATACTGAATATGATTCGCGCTTCCTCCCAATGTGTCTAGAGTAAGTCATGTTAACCTGTGAGAGTTTGAACAACCCATAACAAATTCATACAGAAATTTAGTTGGTGGGCAACTCATTGATATAATCCTCCTAACATGAGCCAAGGACGTCTCAAGATGGAATTAGTTGAATGAGCATAGAGAAATAAGTAGACAAGAGTCATCATGCTGAAGACTAATGTAGTCATGCCAGGTTAAATTCACAAAAAAGAAAGAGAGGTTGATAAACATTCAGTATCATTGTATATGTAGTTTTAAGAATTTCGCTAGAGGCAATTGCGCAATATAAGAGAGTGTCATTTGTTTATATTGACCATGTAGTTATTTATGGAAGTATATATAGGTGTCCGAAAGTAAAATCTCAGCCCAGAACATCGAAGTTAGGAGTTTCGAGGAGACTCTCGAGACGTGTTATAGGAATGTTTATAATTTACAAAGGCACATACTCCACCCTTTCTAACGAAAGTAGATAAGATTATACGATGTACTACGATTTGGATTTTATTTATTCGGAGTTGAAGTGGTGATACTTCTTTGGCCATGATTCTAGAAGTCTCATGACAGAGCATAAAATTCCGATATTATGAGCCGATACTTCTCGTTATATTAGGAGTTGGGATAGTTTAATGAAGAAAATAGTTGCAAGTGTAAGAAAGTGACGTTGTCAAAAGCCAATTTCAAGTTAATTTATTCAGATAATATAGTCACAGAAATAAATAGGCACTAGCGTGCCTATGTACGTCAAAAGTATCTGCTATGCTATTACACGTCATATTTCATCTCTCAATACTATATAAAAAAATTTAACATATAGAGATATCTATTAGAGATATATATACTACAAACTTAGCTCTCTTAGCATCAAAAATATAGATAAATATAAATTCGGAAAGACCAAGTGATGATAAATTTATGATAACAGAGGTGTTATACTACATTTTTTTTTAGTTGATCTACAGTAGATCACTTAATATTCTTCGTACGACAAGATTTAACAGATACGATAAGAGCACCCTATTTACAGCAATATCTAAATATTGAAATTTAAAAAGAACACTCACGCACTGCACACAGCGTCTCACGAAATTGCTGTAAAAAAAAAAATACTATTTTGATCAACTAAAAAAAGTAGATAAATATTTTATTAAATTTATAATAAATGGCTGTCTCCAAAATAGCGTAAATTTTGAAGCAGTGCGCTAAAGGAACAAGTTGTGAGAAGAAAAAAACAAGTTGAGAGAAAAGAAAAAACTGCTAAATATCTAAGTAAAATAAATTTATAGGGAAAAATAACAGTTAGACTTATACTATGGTGCTATTCTAACAAATTTGATGATATGAGTGTAGGAAGAATAAGTTGTTTTTCTAAAACAATTTTACATTGTTTAGGATATTTGCTGTAAAATAGGGTTTATCGTTTTTAAAATTTAGGTTTTAGCCTACACGGATAAATTTTCCTCATTTCTCACTTTGGGTCCGATCTATTTGTTTCTGTTTTTTTTTGTTTTTTTTATTTTTTAGTTTATAGTGCGTGTATGATAGCAATTTGCACAGGCGTTGCTTTCTTTTGACTTTACCAACGTCAATGGCTTGCACTCAAACTCTGCATCCATGGAATACTACCTCTCTAACTTAAACCTAATTTATGCTCTTTTCTGAGACCCAGATGCAAAGAATTTCATCCTTATCAACTCGTTTTAATATCCAACTATAACTTAATTATTATAATTTCCTTAGAAGGGTGGAGGTATGTGCGCTTTGTACAAATAAACATTCCTATAAACGTCTCGAGAATTTCGAATCTCCTAACTTCGATGTTCTCTGGGGTTTAAAATTCTTTCTTCCTTCTCACTACAATATTCTTTATGGCTTCTGCTACTACTTCTACCTAACAGAACAGATTTACATGCCTTCTTTTTTTGATTACCTTACTACTTACTCACGAGACTGTTATTTCTTCTCATCCAAATACTGAGGTCCTCTATTTTAGGGGATTTCAATGTACACAAAAACTGAATTGTTGGGTTCCTCTCGTACTGATTTAGGCGGGGAGGAAGCCGAATCATTCAGTATTCTCCACGATCTGGAGCAACTAATTAGTTAACCTACACACATTCCGGATCCTCCCAACCGATTCTGAAACACAATCGACCTATGTTTCACACCTAGTCCTTCTCTCTAAATACACCACCTCGCTCCTATCGGAAAATCTGACCACAACCTTATATCACTAATTTTAATTCTTTCTCTCCAACTCTCCATCCTGCCTATCGTTTTTCTGGCACTTTGAATCGGGCCGAATTGGGGGCATTGCGTGCTTCTACGCATAACTATAAATTGAAAGCTGACAGCCTTTGGACTCTATAGACGCTTCAGATTCTGCCGAAAAAGTGGGAACTGTAAATTGTTAATGGGATGGAGGCAGGTTCATTCCTTCTTGTACTAAATCTTTCTTTCTCCTCAAAACCATCCAGGTTCGATCGTGCTTCGTTCCGCTGTCATTCAGTGCCTTAGAGACAATACTTATCGGGTGTGAAAAAAAAAAATTTCTCGTTCTCCTATCACTCTTTCCCACATTTTCATTCACGCTAGAAAAACGTAGGATACTCTTTCGTTAACGAGCCAAAGCGGACTCTTCATTAAACGAAAATCGCGCTGACCTCCTTGGTTCTCCTACTGACAAAATCTCTCTGGCCTCTTCCAAAACATCTCTAACAAACTTCTGTAAATCATCCCTTCCTCCTCTATTCGCTCTGATGATTCTGTTGTTATACTCCAACTGGAAAAGGCCAATTTTTTGGGCCTCCTATTTTCCTCTAATTCAACCCTGCACGATTCCTGGTATTCCTTCCTCGCTTCCTCCTACCTTCTCCCCTCAGGTGTCTAAGCCTTTTTACCTTGTCATTCATTGATTTGGGTGCATTTGATTCTCCTGAAAAATCTATGCAACGTAGGAAGGTGGGTTGGCCCGGATGGCATTCCTCTCCGAGTTTTGAGAAAGTGTGCTTTCGTGCTGACCCCACCCCTCGTTCAACTATATTCTCTAATCTCACAATACTAGCACTTTCCTCAGTGTTGGAAGGGCGCGCATATGTCCAAACCTATTCCGAAAAAAATGATTCTGCTCTGATCCTCCTTCTAACTATCGCCCTATAGCTCTTCCTTGTATTCTATTCTAAGATCTTTGAAAACCCTTCTCAACTCTCCAGTTCTGTAGATCAATCTGGAATCTATTTCCTTCCTTTCTGATTACACAGTACGGCTTTCGCGTGCCGAGATCTACTGGCGACTACTTTCCTATTTAACAGATTTATGTTTTCCGCCCCTTAGGAACTACGGGGAAGACTTGTTGTGGTGGCTCTTGACATATCCAAAGGATTATGACCGGAGGATATGAACGCGTCACTGCTCTCCAAGTCCCCTCCTTGGTATCCTTCTTCTCTTTGCTTACTATATGTTCTAGCTTTCTTTCAAAAATCGCCTCAATGTCGGCTGTTGTGATGGGCGATTCTTTTTCTGTCAAATTAGTGAGTGTCCCAGGGTCTCTGTTTATCTCCTACTTAATTCTGCTTTTCATCAATGATCTTCTTTCACCTGCACATCTACTCTATCCACTCATATGTCGATGAATTGACCCTCCATTCTTTAACTCATATCAATTCTGCTCCCTCTATTTATTCTAGAATTGCCTCTCGTTTTAATCATTTCCGAGTCTATTCTCGCTGATCTGGATTTAGAATTTCAGGTTGGGTCGTCTCAAGCTTGTGAAATTTTAATTTCTTTAAAAACCCAACTTCTACAACTCTCTCTCTAAAAGACACTTAACTTTTCTATCTCTTCGACGGTTCTCTCGGTCTCTCCTTTGACAATATAAACATCCTGGCCTTAACATAAAACAAAAAAATGTTTTGAAAACCTCAAATCACAGTGGTGCTAGGGCGACCTACAAGAAACTGGGAGTTTGTTTAGACTGCAGACTTTTTTTCCTCTTCTAGTTACTCCACCATACAAGGGGTCTCATCCACCCTTCTATGGAGTACTGCTCTCATATCGTGGGGCGGGGCTCTGGTTTGATCCGGCTTTTGGATAGGGTAGAGTCGCTAAAAGACTGATAAACTGTCCTGTACTTTCTAGTTCACTTGACCCTTTATATTGCGGTCGATGTTGGGCTTTATCCTTTTTCTATAGTACTGTAAGGCAAGTGCGACTGGAACATCCCAACTCCGCGTTACCACCGACTTTATGACGCCCTCTAGCACAAGGGGTGCTGTGTTGCACATGAGTTTTGTGTTGATGTTTGTAACTCCCAGATTGGTTCGCTGCGGTGCTTCTTCTTTCCTGCCACTCTCTGTTTGTGGAATTCTCTTCCATCATCTGGGTTTCCTACTCAATTTAATTTTCCCCTCACTGTTAAGCCTGCGTCTGTGCTAATTTGCGTAATTTGCGTTAGATTGGAATTTTTGATGCGTTCAACACCCACTCTATGAATAGGCTTCTGCCCGTGAGCGGCGTTGACAACTGTAAAAAAATAAATAAATAAAAGTTCTAATAAGGATCCTTGAGCTAGCTGAAACCCACAAGATTGCACCTCCGACGGTGAACCACTTCTGAATGCATTAAAAATAGCATAACCGAGGGGCTTGCTCGCTTGACAAAAAAAAAAAAAAGAAGAGACAGAAGAAGTGGAAGCGGCCTTATCTGCAACCCCTGGCAAAACCACTGATAGTGACGATGGTGCTTTCAGCAAATAAACTTACTGAAGATGCAGGATTTGGATATGTTAGACTTTGATAAGTTCAAATTGCGAATATGCATTGACATCTCATTAGCCTTCAAAGGAATCACACCAGGGAACCTCATCGTAAAAACTGAAGAGACGGTCATCAAGGAGCAAAGATAATTCAAATTTTGCAGTCTGTGAAAGAGGAGATGCGGCTCTACGAAAACATGGAGATTGCCTACAGAAAAAGAATCCAATCATGCGGTGGCATGAAAATAGGCTAAGTTGTCATTATTATCGTGCTTGCAGCAATAATTGATCAAGCACCTTCCATCATCGAGAGAGAGCTATTTATAGTGTAGGTTATTATATATATAGGGTTGTGAAAAAACGGTTTTTTTTTTTAATTTGTTTTTTTTTTTTGGAAAACACGTTTTTTTTTAAAAACAAAATGTTCTTTTGTGTGTTTTTTAAAATTACCTCTATATATGTTAATAGTAAAATCTTTTTAAATTATACAGTACGTACCAACCGACCCCTTCTAGGACCTAAATAATGACTATAATACGGATTTTAATATATACAGTGAATACTTATAATATATATATATTATATATAATATAAATAATATATATATAATATATATATAATTAATATATATATATATATATATATAATATATATATATATATATATATATTATATATATATATATATATATATATATATATATATATATAATATATATAATTATATATAATATATATATATATATATATATTATACTATATATATATATATATATTATATATAGTATATATATTAGTGTGTTAACCTAACAAAAACGCGAGCCACAACTTTTTAAATTTTGCTAAATAACTACTAAACTATTTAAACATATATGAGGTTCATAAAATTAAGTTCTTAGATTGCCATGTCCTTTGTATGTTACCACATAAAAAATTTTTGTTTTGCTTAAAAAATTGCTAAAAATTATTTATAAATAAAAAGTTTTGGAAAAAAAAAAAAAAAGCCCCGGACTTTTTGCAAAAAGGGCCCAGTGTATGACAAAAAGGGCCCCACCCTTTTAACTCTTGCTAGAGTTAATTTTTGGTATTTTTAGGTTATTATCTTGTTATTTAAGGTTTTTGTATATAGCAGAATTTTTTTTTTTTTTTTTTATGAAATTAAAAATAAAAAAAATAATAAAATAAAAAAAGGTAAATTTCCTCAATTTTTTTTCAAAAATCATCCCCCATTTGGGTCAACCCTCATAACTCTTGTTTGAGTTTTTTTTTTGTTGATGTTTTTTAAGTTATATTTTGTTTAATTTAAGGTTTTTGTGACTAAATATGAAGAATTTTTTTTTTTTTTAAATAAAAAAAAAAATAATAAAATAAAAAAAGGTAAATTTCCTTAAATTAAACAAAAAATCAAAGTGGGGTATGCGTATACTCTCTCTATATATATATAGCCGTATATATACAAACAAGAGTTAAATTTTCTTCCGGTACCCTTTACCATAAACAAAAATATTTTTTTAGACATAATAACTAAAAGAAACAAAAAATAAACAACTATACCATGTTGTTTAGGTAGTTATAACAACATATACCAGGCCAATTTCATTCCAAAAAAAAGTGGGCCTTTTTGTCATAACAAATGGGCCTCTTTCTGATAGTCTATTTTCGATGGTACCTGAAATGTGTTGATTTAACTGCACCAATTTCTTGAAAATGTTGTGAGGGATTTACAACTTTTGCATGGGACTAACATAATTTAATTCAATAATATATAATATAATTTCTAGAGTTCTTAATGCAGTATTGACTGGAAAAGTACCAAAATGTTTTTTCACGATCGTCAAAAAGTAGGCGAAATTTTTGAAAAATTTCAAAAAATTCCCAAAATTCAAAAAATCGAATTTGAACCATTATAACACCTTTAAACATGCATACTCAATGGGGTTAATAGGTCCACCAATTTTTTCGGCTCACAACATCATATATACGGAGATACAGGGTGGGCCTTTTTTACAATAGGAAAATATGGCTGGGCCTTTTTACGTAACAGCATATATATACTATATATATTATATAATATATAATTATATATATATATATATATATATATTATATATAATTAAAATATAATATATATTATATATATATATATATAATATTATATATATACTATATATATATATATAAATATATATATTATAATGTAAAAAAGGATGGTATAACAGGTGGTTTGGAGTGTCGGGGGTAAAATGAGAATGGTAGGAAGGATGACTTGAAATGTTATGTGAGGGGGAGACCGGTATGTGTGTTAAAGAGATAACTTCTTTAAACACAAGGAGTATCCTAAGTATATGAGAGTTGGTATAGGTAGAGGAGGTATCGTAGTTTGAAAAGTATGAACTGATTTTGGTTAAGGTGAAGAACGATGTTGAAGTATGGAATTGATGTTTAAATCAGTCGGAGGGGTATTAGGAATGGGATTATCGGATCATTATGTTGTTTACGTGAAATTGATGGAAAGGAAGGTTATAAGAAAGGAAGTTGAATACGGAAGAAGTGGGTTAAAATGAAGAGTGAAGAAGTAAGATGAACAAGGTAATAAGGAAAGTATTGAAGAACGCTCGCAAGTAAATCATTGAATGTGAACAAGTTGAAAACTGAACAAATCTGGAGCAAATGAGGAAGCAATTGTTATCAAGTTGCAAAAAGAAGTATGTGTAGTGTGCTAAAAGTAGGAAGATAGGAATGATAACACGTGAGTGGTGGAATGAAGAGGTATGCAAGCGGTTAAAGTTAAACAAAGAAGCGTGGTTGAATGTTACTAAAAACCAAATGATGAAGTTTCAAAAAGAAAGGATGCTTGGATTATATAAGGAGGAAAAAAGGAATGCCGTAAAAGATGCATATGTAAGAGAAAAAGAAGAGGTAAATGAAACAGTTTGGAAGGGGATGAATGGGGACATACAAGGAATAGGAACTCTTCTGGAAAGAGCGCGAAAGGTTAAGAATTAGAAAAAGGGAAACCTGCTAGAAATAATGAATAGGGGATGGTGCTTTTGTAACTGTTGAAATGGATGTGAGTGGAGTGTCGAAAGAACACTTTGAAATCTGTATAATATTTGGCATTAATGATGAGGTGATAATGACTGTGTTTGGTTTGATGGTACAAGAAGGAATAGGTATTTTGGGATGAGGTTATTAGCAAAAAAGGAATGTTAGAGTGAGAAAGTGAAGAATGTAAGATCTGCAGGAGTATAGATGAATTACTTGGGAAGATGATCAAGAAAACGGAGCAAATGGTGATTTATTGGATCTTGAGGTTATGTAAAAAAGCATTGTATGGAGGGTATAGTTTCATAAGGTGAATTGGAGGAGAGCAAAGTAGTACCTTATATAAGGGTAAGGGAGATGAAGGGAACTGTAGGAAAAATTACTAGCGGTATTTAGTTTTATTGAGTGTTGTAGGGAAGATATATGCTGGTGTTTTGTCGCAAGAGTGCGCCGAGTGACTGAAGGACTGATTGGTGAAAGAACAAGGTGCATTATAGCAGTAGTTAGAGGATGTCCTGGATCACAAATCTTACAAATTGTAAGCAAATGATCTTACCGAGAAAGATGAGAGAGAGGAGAATAAATTGTATTTAGTATGGAATAATTTCGCAAACAGGGATATAGAGAGGGTTTTTTAATAGAGGAAGGTCTATGGCAGTGTTTAGTGATATATAGTGTTGGTTATAGGCTTCCTGAATGAAATCAAAAAGTATGTAATGAACGATAGTGAGGCATGATGTAAGAACAATAAATGGTGTAAAATGATGGTTTAGTATAATAGCGTAGTAAAGCAGGGTTGTGTTATGTCTCCATGTTAGTTATTCAATTTGTGTATGGATGGGGTTATTGAAGAATTAGAGGTGGCGTGGCAGGGCATGTGTTAGAATGATGGAGATGAGTGGAGGGTGCCCTACCTATTATATGCGGGATGATTTGGTTTGTGTGGGCGAATCTGAAGAGTTTGAGAGGATTGGTAGAGAGATTTGGTAGGGTGTTGTAAAAGGAGGGTTGAAAAGTAAACGTAGATAAGAGCTAGGTTATGGTTGTGAGTGAGGACAGTCCTCAGTGAAGTTATGTTAGAATGGTGAGGCAGCTGGAACAAGTGTCTGAGTTTATAAATATTTTATTCTATATGTTGGATGAGAATGGAACGATGATGCAGAGTTTAGTAGAAAAGTTTGTAAGTGGCAGGAAGGTGGCTGGTGCAATTAAATCGATTGGTGAATGTAAAGGGACTAAGTCTTTAGTGCGCGAGGGTCTTACATGAGGGTCATGTTTATTTACCTGTGTTATGTATAGTAGTGAGACTATGGTCTGGATAAGAAGTATTAGATCTAAAGTCAATGTGTTCAGATGGAGAATCTTTCGGGGCATGCTAGGTGTGAGAAGAATTTGATAAAATGAGGAATTAAAGAACCTATTAGAGAGTTGTGTGGTGTGAAGAAAGGGGTAAATGAGAGAATAAATGAAATTATGTTGAGATGTTTGGTCATGTTGGGAAAGGATGAATGATAGTCGCGTTTAAGTAGATGTTATAGTGGCGAGTGTGTGAACCGCACCGGCTGGAGAGATCGAAAAAAAAGTGGATTGAAGTCAGTAAAGGAATGATTGAAGGAGAGAAATGTGAGTTTGGCAGAGGCGAGATAAAGGTGCATAATAATAAGAGGGAATGGCGGGGTTTTGTGAGGGTATGGTTGGGCCCACCTGGGTCAAGGGTTGAACCCTTACAAATGACGATTACCATGTGAGGTCCGTCGCGATCCCGTGAAGCTATAGGGTGGGATTTTCTGACTGCGACGAGTCCTTACTAATTAATGAAACAGAGGGGGGGTAAGGCTCGGCTTTCTTTTCGACTTTTGTCATATTCTTTCTACTGCTTTTCTTTTCTGATGCCTGTTACGCACCTTACCACCAGGCTTGGGGAGAAAAAAAATGTAGATGAAGAAATATATATATTATATATATAATATATATATATATATATATATATATATATATATATTATATATATATATTATACTATTATAATATATATAATATAAATATATATATATATATATATTTTATAAATAATATAATAATAATTTAATAATAATAATAATAATAATAATAATAATTAATAATAATCAGATCATGTGAAATTGTAATAATTATATGCCCTAGAGCACTAAAAAACTTTTATTAAGAACTAAACTCTATGTATTTACTGTATTTTAATTCTAAATACCCTAAAAAGACTTGATATATATAAAATAAGTAATTTAAAAAAAAACAAAAAAAAACAAAATTTTGGCCTTTGGTCTTTTTTTTAAAAAAAAACGTGTTTTTTTTTTAAAAAACGAACGGTTTTTTTTTAAACCCAACCTAGGTAGGAATGTAAACACCCCAAAAAGGAATAGTCTCTCACCAGATACTAGCGAAAGCTTAATGTTTTTGCATCACAATTTGTGAATTTTTGAATCTTTGAGTATGAATAGATATCACTCTTAAAGGAGTATTTTATCTATGCATATTGAAGTAATAGCGTTTTTTCTTTATTTTTAACTTTTTTTTTTTAAGTTAGGTCTTTTCTTTCATGTTTTCTCTTCTTTATATTGTAGCCTAGTTAAAAAAATCTTCTATGTAAATTGTATCATGTTAAAACATAAAGAAGCTAGTTAGCTAAACTTTGTTAATACTTACTGAAAATGGAAATGGAAATAATAATATTTAAATAAACCAAAAACACCTGTAGTATTTGATAAAGGATTTAAATTTTATTGACATTTAAATAAGCAAAAAATATTTGGAAGACATTTGATTCGTTTTATTCTCCTCCTCCACTGGGAACTCTGAAACACTTTGGTATATAATATTATATTTCCAATCATTACATATATCAAAATAAATAAATAATGTTTAAATTAAACAAATATTATTGCTGAAAAAATAATGAAGTAAATGCATCAAGTCAATTAAACCTGCAGACTCACTGTATATTGAATAATATATTTTGCAATGTGCAACTGGTTGTGGGGGAATGTGCGGATGTCGAAAGGCTGGTGTAAAATGTACTTTGGTCTGCAGAAACTGTGAGGGAACTTATACAAATGGAATTCCCCCAGAGGATGAGGAGCTCGAGGAGGACATCTCCGATGAAGAACATGAAATTTGTATAAAAGTGAGTTAGATTGTAACACGATAAACCAATGTATATGTAAATGGATAAATAATATATATATATATATATATATATATAATATATATATATATATATATATATATATAAATAATATATATATATAGTATATATATATTATATATATATATAATATATATAAAATTAGAATTCTGAAATAGAGTAATACCAGCATTTGAATTGAATTTAATTTTATAAACGATCTATAAACATTTGGTAAAGTACCAGATGACTGGAAAACAAGAAAGGTAGTAAGGGGTAACGGGCCTGCCTTTTTTAAAGGGATGATTCGGTCCACTCTAAATAAAAAATTAAAAATAAAAAAAAATAACAAAAAATTTCGACTCATCTTTATAGGCCCCCCTGGATACTGACAAGTGTTATTAGATCACCCCCCTTCTTTTAATTTTAAGAAAAAGTTTTATATTTTTAAAAAATATAATTAAATAAGGTATAAAATGGCCTTCAATAGAATTTCACTATTTTTTGAAAAATGCGAGTTTTTTTAACTTTGTTATAAAATGAAAAATTGTGAATGGATTTTAATTATTTCTTTCATATTTTTAATAAGTCATATTACTTTAAACTGGCAAAGTAAATTTTGTTTCAAACAGTATTAGTGGCAAAATCACGGGGCCTAACTTGGTCCGATTCACCCGCCGTAAAAATTGATGGAGGGGTGACTTGGACCACCCATGTTTTTCGTATTTTACGTATTATTGACATGCATTTTTATTATGTACCAATTTAATTTAAATATAATAAAAATATGGTAACTATATTTAGGTAAAAAATTAAACAAAAAATGAATATTTATCATAAAAAAAATGAATCAAAAAAAGCGTCAAAATTTTTGAGCGGAGAGAGGGTGAATCGGACACCTTATTTTTTTATTTTATGTATATTATTGACATTTTTAATTACTTTTACGAATTATTATTATAAATAAATTATTATATTAAGTAAAAAAATTAAAATATAAATTGAATTTTATGTACAAAGACAGAATTTAAAACAGATGGTCCGATTCACCCCTCATGGTGGTCCGATTCACCCTCCACGGTCAGGCTGAAGGAGCTTTATTAAAACTTTAAATAAAAACTTTTATTATTAGAATTACATTATTTATTTTTTTTGTGCTCATTGCCTACTATATGGCATGAATTTCAGAAAGGAAAAAAAGTAGATTTCCAAAAAGTATGCGGTAAGTCGTGAGACGAAGTTATGCCTAAGGTAGTCCGAGTCACCCCGCCCGACGCTATACGGTATAAGAAAGGCAGTAAGGAAATTTGGGAAATTATAGGCCAGTTAGCTTAACATCTCTGGTTGGAAAAGTGGTAATTGTTACCCAGAGGGTTGTCACCCCCGATTTTTATGAAAATCACAGGATATACTCTAAAAAAAAAATATAAAGAATTAGTGAAAACGAAAAATCATCGCTCTCCGTTAGGGAAAAAAGAATTACAAGCCTTCAAAAGTTGTAGAAACACCCCCATAGGATTCCGGAATTTAAAAAAAAACAAAGAAAGTTTATTTTATCTTAGAAAAAATTAAATAATGTTACTCAAACATAAATAATAATGAGGAACAGTGAAAACGAAAATTGGCAGTCTCTTTAGGTAAAAAAGTTACAGCCTCTGAAAGTTTAAAATTTTCCCATAGACTTTCTTATAATAAAAATTAGTGGGCCTCGTGCTCGTTTTAGGGCCATCCTAGTTCAGGTTATGATAAGATTTGTTAATTCTACATAGATTTTCTCTGTGTATACCTAACAAAACTTATCATAACCTGACTTAGAGGGCCTGAAATGAGACCTAACCTGGATCGATCAATATTGAAAAGTCTATGGGATTTTTAACAACTTTGAGAGGCTGTAACTTTTTTTCCTAAAGAGAGCGACAATTTTCGTTTTCACTATTCTTCATTATTATTTTTTTAGAGAATATCTTGGGAAATTATAGGCCAGTTAGCTTAACATCTCTGGTTGGAAAAGTTACTGAAAGGTCATATAGAGAAATATTTGGAAAAGATATTGTATGACTTCCAGCATGGTTTAAGAAAATAGAAAAGGTAGGTGATGCCAGACAACCCTTTTAGAATTTATGGAATACATTACTGACTACATTGACAGAGGAGATCCAGTTAATATTATATATTTAGATTCCAGCAAAGCTTTTGATAAGGTTCCCCAATACTCAGTGAAGCTATTTCTCTATCCTTTACACGTTTCTGCAAAACCTAAATCTAGGTCCATAAAATCCACCGTGAGGAGTATGATCCTGGAGGCCATCAGTCCCCGGGGACCCATCAGCAGGGGAAATAACAAATAAAAAAAAAAAAACAATAAAAAACAAAAACAAAAATAAAGTAAGAATATAATTACACCGTGAACCAAGATCAAAGCAAAGTAGCTCGGTCAACATCACCAATGCACCAATGGGGTCCAATGCACCAATGCTACCAATTGGATCTATTTCCCTGGCCTAGTATTGAAATTGCATGTCAGGCATGAGAAGCCAAGAACGTGTAGCAAAACCGTTC